>WHVA01000598.1:0-62953 GCA_015179125.1 Gautieria morchelliformis | reverse complement strand
GACATTCGACTGGTGGCCAGAAATGCACAATATCTAACGCTACTGGAAAGGTATTGATGCAAGCACCGAAGGTCAATGGTTTATATCGACTAGACCTCCAGTCACCAAGTGCTCAAGCCCATATGTGTTTATCTGCCATGGAAATTCATCAAAAGATGGGGCACATCTCGCAGAAGTCCCTACAACATCTATTAAATCATGGCATGATATTGGGCATTGAACTGAGCTCCACAGGCGATAGAATTGTCTGTGATGCGTGTATTCAGGCCAAGATTGCGCGCAAACCTCTTCCTCGAGAACCCAGAGACCGAACATCAAAATTCGGTGACAGAATTTATTCTGATGTCTGGGGACCTGCAAGACACCTCACGATCGATAAGAAGTCATATTATGTCTCCTTTATCGATGACTACTCAAGAGAATCGGTGATCTATCTCATGGCGAACAAATCAGAAGCATTCTCAAAGTATAAGCTCTACGAGGCTTTAATGCTTCGACAGAGAAATGTGCACATCAAGGCACTTGTTTCGGATCGAGGGGGCGAGTATGTGAGCTCTGAATTCGAACAGCATCTAGCCAAACAAGGCACGAAGCATCAGTTGACGGTACACGACACACCAGAGTCCAATGGTGTTGCGGAACGCCTGAACCGAACTCTCACTGAGAGAACTCGTGCCATGCTGCTAGAATCAGGCCTTCCTAAGATATTATGGGGCTATGCGATACAGCATGCCAATTATCTTAGGAACAGGACGCATACAAGAGCTCTACCAGATAAAACGCCCTACGAGATGATTCACCATGAAAAACCGAATCTCAAAGACATTCACGCGTGGGGAACTGAAATTTATGTTAAAATCACTCAGGGAGATAAATTGGCAGCTCGTGCCAAGAGAGCTCGGTGGATAGGAATTTCTGCGCAGAGCCATGGTCATTATATTTATTGGCCTGACTCGCACAAAGTTTCTGTCGAGCGGAACGTTGTGTTTGATTCAGAGATGAAGAAGGGAAAGGTCCTAATCATTTCTATTGAGGAATCCAAGCTACCTACGTCTAGAGAAGAGAAGAAGGCCATTCCGGCATCAGTGCCTGTGCCCGGTCGCTTAGTCAGCGAAGAGGCAAAGATCGAAGAAATTGATGAAAGTGCACCGGAAGAATATCTTAAAAAGCTGCAACCTATTCAGGGAGTTGATGACAGACCTAGAGAAGCTGAACCGATAAGGAGAAGCGAAAGGATCCGTCAACAACAAGTGCAGCCGGCCCCATCAGGTCCCGTAACAAGATCTCAAACCCAGAGACAAGCTGGCGCACATATGACTACGCTAGCTTACGAGGACGTTGAGGACCATAAAGAAGATTTATTCGACCAAGAATTATCCTCCGAGATTGATGGCATCAGTAGCTATGAGTGTGCCATCAGTGCGTTTCTAACCGACGGTCAAAACAATAACAAGGCGCCGGATTTGAATCAAATTGAACCTAGCAATGCAGACGAAGCTCTGAATAATCCTATATGGAAGAAATCAATGGACAAAGAGTATGAGGCCCTAATCGACAAGGGAGTGTGGGAACGAGCCAAACCACCTCCTGGAGCCAATATTGTCGGTAATAAATGGGTCTACCTTTGGAAGCGTAATCCAGAAGGGAAACCAATAATGCCTAAATCGAGAATGGTCGCCCAAGGCTTCACGCAGAAGTTTGGAGTCGACTATGATGAGACATACTCACCTGTTGCTCGGTTATCCTCCCTACGGATCATATGCGCCATTGCTGCTAGGAATGACTGGCCTATCCATCAAATGGACGTGGACTATGCATACCTCAATGCTACGTTGCCCGAACCTATTTACATGAAGCAGCCGTATGGATATGAGTCAGGAGACAAAGGCGAAGTGCTACTTTTGAAGAAAGCACTCTACGGCCTCAAGCAATCTGGAAGAGAATGGTACAAACGTCTAAGTGGTGAATTCCACAAGTTAGGATTCACTACGTCAGCCACAGACGGGGCTGTATTTTATAGACGTGGCGGAAAGGGGCATGTGATCATTGCAACAGCTGTGGACGACCTTACCATCACAGCTGAGAATCAGTCAGTCCTGGACGAAGTCAAACGAGATCTTGCTCAGGTCTTCAGTATGAAAGATCTAGGCGAGATTCATTGGCTATTGAATCTTAAAATCGAAAGAGACTGGCAGAAGAAGACCATTGCAATTTCACAACCTGCATACATCGAGAAGATCATCAAAAAATTTAATCTCGAAGATGCAAAGACTTATGCTACGCCTCTTGATCCAGCCGTAAAATTATCTAAAGACCAATGTCCTTCTACAGAGAGAGGCAAGAAAGCCATGTCGAAGTTTCCATACAGGCAAGCTATAGGATCACTGATGTGGGCGGCTGTAGCCACTCGACCTGACATTGCATTTGCGGTGTCATTACTCTCGCAATTCCTCGAAAATCCAGGTGGCACACATTGGAATGCAGTCAAACGTGTCTTCAAATATTTGAAAGGCACGAAGCATTACAAGCTCACACTTGGAAGAAATCGAGACGGCTTGATGGGGTATTCAGATGCGGATTGGGGTTCACAGAGTCATAGGCGTTCGTATTCGGCATACTTATTTCAGATTGATGGAGGCACTGTTTCATGGAGTTGCCAGAAACAGTCGATAGTAGCCCTCTCATCAACTGAAGCCGAATTCGTCGCCCTGTGGACAGTGCGTATTTGAATGCTACACTGCCAGAACCTATTTACATGAGACAGCCGTATGGATATGAGACCGAAGACAAAGATGATGTCCTCCTGCTGAAGAAAGCACTTTACGGCCTCAAACAATCTGGAAGGGAATGGTACAAACGTCTGAGTGGTGAATTTCTCAAGTTAGGATTCACTAAATCAGCTTCGGATGGAGCTGTATTTTGTAGACGTGGACCGAGAGGGCATGCGATTATTGCGACGGCAGTAGACGACCTCACTATCACAGCTGAGAGTCAACCAATCCTCGATGGGGTAAAGCATGATCTTGCCCAGATCTTCAGTATGAAAGATCTAGGCGAGATTCACTGGCTTTTGAACCTCAAAATCGAAAGAGATTGGAATAACAAATCGATTGCAATATCACAAGCCACATACATCCAGAAAATCATCAAAAAAATCAATCTGGATGATGCCAAAACATTTTCCACGCCTCTCGACCCAGCCGTTAAATTATCCAGGGACCAATGCCCTTCCACAGATGAAGACAAACAGAAGATGTCAAGAATTCCATACAGACAAGCGATAGGATCATTGATGTGGGCAGTAGTAGCCACTCGACCGGACATTGCGTTCGCAGTGTCATTGCTTTCTCAATTCCTCGAAAACCCAGGTCCAACACATTGGCATGCAGTCAAACGTGTCTTTAAATATCTAAAAGGCACGATGGACTACAAATTGACACTTGGGAAAAATCGAGACGGCCTCATTGGGTATTCAGATGCAGATTGGGCTTCTCAAGAGCACAGGCACTCATACTCGGCTTATATTTTTCAGATTGATGGAGGGACAGTATCATGGAGTTGTCAAAAACAATCCATAGTAGCCCTATCATCAACTGAAGCCGAATTCGTTGCTCTGACTCATGCGAGCAAAGAAGCCTTATGGATGCGCCACTTTATTTCTGAAGTATTCCAACCGCTGAATTGTCCCATCAAACTTTATTCAGACAATCAATCAGCCATTGCCATTGTCTATGGCACTCAACAACACACGAGGACCAAGCATTTCGACATTAGATTATATTTCATCCGAGATATAGTCGAAGATGAAGAAATTAAGCTTGTGTACCTACCAACGGAACACATGCTAGCCGATCTTCTCACTAAAGGACTTCCTAGTCCTAGAGTGAGAATCCTCAACGAGAGAATCGGAATATATTAAGCTTGAGGGGGCGTGTTGGGTGCATTTATGCTCCTGCACCAAAATCAAGCATAATATATTCAATTTATTGTGTGGTGTTTCAATATTTTCTCATACTGTTCTTGTACCATGCATTCATTTCTCTGCTTATTTTCGAAATTTTCTAGTCACTCTCTATCTCTCCATTTCATTCTGTTATTTCTACTTTCACAGGCGGCTGCACCCAGCGGAGTTTGAAACGACTTCGACGCGCGAGCCCTTGGGCGCTAAAGGGCCGGGTGCAAGTATATGCCTTCTGAGACAGGATTACACTCCTCTCTCAGTGACAATAAATTCACTGAGAGAGGCGAGTAGTATTCTTCATATTTACATAGCATGTTGACTGAAAATCATGTAGTATATTTGATTCTAGGTATTGTATTAATACATCAGTGACAATAAATTCACTGAGAGAGTATATTTGATTCTAGCTTTCTAAGAACTCTACCGAACCTTCCCTGCCATAGCCCCTAGTTGCTAACAAGATCTTTCCGGCATCCTCGATGCTACTGGACGTCTGACTGAAGCCGAGAAAGAGTGACAAAAAACCAAACGCCTTTGCCCTTATTGCGGCGAACCCCCCACACATCACGCAAAGGGGTGCCGCTTTCAAGAGTCTGCCTCAACCGCTGGCAGAGCTATCTTCACTCTCGAAGGCGAGCCTCAGGTTGCGATTCTCAAAGAGGTTTCTGAAGATAGCGAAAGCTTTCCCACGGAAGATTAAGCTCACGATCCCTCTGTGGTGTTAAAAATGGATCGTTTTACTCCTTCGAACAACGACGTTACCCACTCTGTACGAATCCCTGTACCCGTTCGCTTCGAATATCCTGTCCCCTTTATTTCTCCCCATCCATGTACACATTCTCAGTCTCCGATTTCTCCCCCTCTCATCCTAGTTCTCAAAATTCACCGCCCCAATTCTCGAACAATGTCTCCTTCTCCTTGTTAGCACACTAGCCACTACTCATCTTGTTCGCCGAACGCGTAGATCTTCGTCTCATTCAGTAAACTCCACTTCGATACATATTTCCACCACATAACACTCTTTAGTTACCTTCAACACACATTCCGAGGACTCGTCCCTGCTATTCTTGGGTTACACCCTGAACACGGTGATTGGACTACTCTATTACACCTCGGCTCTTCCACCAGGTGTCGTTTCTTTCTTCGCCCTTTCCTATCCCAAATCTTCCTGCTTTCGCACAGACGTTCGACATGGACGGCAAACTATTCGCTACCTCAGAAAAAGCCTATCGAGCATCACTCTACCGAGTCCGCCTTATCGCTGCTTTATACTCGTCCCCGCTATCCTTGGGTTACGCCCCGAACACGGCGATTGGACTACTCTATTCCACCTCGGCCCTTCCACCAGGTGTCATTTCTTTCTTCGCCCCTTCCTATCCCGAATCTTCCTGTTTTCACACAGACGTTCGACATGGACAGCACACTATTCACTACCTCAGCAAAAGCCTATTGAGCATCACTCTACCGAGTCCTCCATATCGCTGCTTTATACTCGTCCCCGCCATCCTTGGTTACGCCCCGAACACGGCGATTGGACCACTCTATCCCACCTCAGTCCTTCCATCAGGTGTCTCTTCCTTTCTTTGCCCTTTCCTATCCCGAATCTTCCTGTTTTCGCGCAGACATTCGCCGTGGACAGCAAACTATTTACTAGTCCCGAACCAACCCAGCCCATTTTACCCGTCGGGGCGACGTGTACCATAAAGGGGGGGATGAGTGCTTAGGCACTATACAAACCCTCACAACCCCTACATTCGGAAAACTTGACGATCACTTCGCACAAACTTCACGAACACCACTTCCAGTTGGATTCGCTTATAGCCACTTTCGCATACTCCTGTGCGAAGTCCCCGAAGAGACCCAAGACTTAGCACACCATCTAGCGCTTCAAGAGAAACAATGCTTCTATGTTCACACAAAAAATTATCACAGACTCTACTCTATTTCGTTAGCTTCCTGATCATCGCCTGGACCCCCTCTAGTTCTAACACCTCTCCGCTTAAATCATTCAACTTCCGGGACACACTCCTCATCAGCTCCTCCGACCTCTCCACCAGGTCCTCCATTCTCTCCTTGCCAGCCAGCGTAGACATTCGGGTGCCTTCGGAGGAATCTGAGAATCAGCCAAAAGATGCTCGGAAGGGGGGCACAACAGGCTTACCAAGGACGTCCTTCGACGAAATCGAGGACGGACCTGTCGTCGACCCTTTTTCCTTTGCCTTCCCCTTGCTCTTCCCCTTCAACCCTCGCTCTTTCACCTCCGGCTCTCGACCATCCTTTTCGTCCTTCGCCACATACTCTAAAGGAGGGACAAGGACTCCACATGAGTTCAGACGGTGTAGGAGGAATGGAAAAGGAGAAAACTTACCCTCTGCCGTGACACAGCCCTGGCGATCACGAATGCATCACCCACACATCTTCCCCGCCTCACCACTGCAGGTGTGACCATAGCGAAGGCATCGCCCACACTTCGCAGGCCTCTTCAGTACCTCGTGCTACAGAGAAGCACACATTCAGCAGGCGAATTACTTCGACAAAAAACTATGCTGCTTACCCCGCTATAAATCAGCCAGCCGAGCAAATTGTCATGATTCATTTATTGTGCGAATCATCCCTCAGCACAAGGCGAATGACTTCCCGAGCCAGCGAACAACTTCCTGAACCAGCGAATATCTTGCCAAAATATTCATCGCCATACTGCTTTCGCATTCACTATTCGCATCATTCCTGCCAGCACGCCAGACCCACATGCTCAGGATGCATTCGGATAGTGTCAGTTGCAGCCTCCATGCAGGTTGGACTCAATGGGACTCGCACCACTGCAGCGCAGGACGAATTAGCTTCGCTGAAGTTTTCACTACACAGTTGTGATGACACATTCATTTCTTGTATCAAGCTATCCCTGTTTTCCCTTTCACCACTTTTCCATGTTCGCTTGGCTTCGCTCCATTCACTCCTTGCCCCATTCACTATTCACCACATTCGCCAACTGGCCATTCGCTACTTGCATTATTTGCCAGTAGCCATGCCATCGAACACGATCGACATCCTTTACCTGGATTGTTGGTTCATCACTGGTCCTATCATGAATTGCAAGGAGGTGCAGGCTGTCATGACTCATTTATTTCTTGTACCCAGCTATCCCTGTTGTCCCTTTCACCACTCTTCCATGTTCGCGTGTCTTCGCTCCATTCACTCCTCGCTCCATTCGCTATTCGCCACATTCGCCATATGACCATTCGCTACTTGCATCATTCGCCAGTAGGCACGCCATCAAAACACAATCGACATCCTTTACCCGGGTTGATGGTTCATCACTGGTCCCATCATCTTCTCAACTCAACCCCCTTTGGGTGTTCCTATGTCCAGAATGCATTCGCGGGGCATCCTACCCGTAGGTCATGTGGGACCAACCCAGCAGATGAAGAGTCCGTGCAGGGTGGTGTATATGCAGGTCCCAAGGCGTGTTTTAGTACATAGGGGCCTTCGCCTTCTTCCCTCTCCGTCGTTTCATGTTCGCACCCCTCTTCCATTCTATTGGATGTCTATTCCATCTATTATGTATCCTGACCTGTTGGGTGCATTTATGCTCCTGCACCAAAATCAAGCATAATATATCCAATTTGTTGTGTGGCCTTCCAATTTCTTCTCACATTGTTCTTGTATTATGCATCCATTTCTCTGGTTATTTTCGAAATTTTCCACTCATTCCTTATCTCTCTATTTCATCTTGTTATTCCTACTTTCACAAGCGGCTGCACCCAGCGGAGTCTGAAATGACTTCGACGCGCGAGCTCTTGGGCGCTAAAGGGCCGGGTAGTAGTACATGCGCAGTGGAACACATTTCCCCCTCTCTCAGTGACCACTAAATTCACTGAGAGAGGCAAGTAAATTAGTCTAGTAGTCTTTACATTTATTGACCTAGAAATCCTCTGTAGTGAATTGATTTCTAGGTAGTGTATAATATATTTAGAGTGACCACTAAATTCACTGAGAGAGTGAATTGATTTCTAGTCTACTCTTTTGAATAACAAGTCCATACCTACTGCCTATAATTCCTGTCCTCCACAGCCGAGACACTCCATTCGGATGGAATAGAGGTCCACCTTTTTCTTGCTCAGAAAGAGGTGGTTCTTCCTCAGTCTGTCAAAGACGATGTAGAGGTGCTCTTCATGCTCTTGTATTGAGAGTGAGAAAATGAAGATGTCGTTCATGTATACATGGAGGAAGTGACCTATGCAGTCGCGGAAAATGGCTGTCATCAGCCGTTGGAACGTTGATGGGGCGTTGCAGTCTCCCATCTGTATCACCTGGCTCCTAAACATGCCAAGGATCATGGCAAAGGTGGTCTTTTCTACGTGATCCGGATGGATCCGGAACTGCTCGTATGCTTCCGACCTATCGAGTTTATTTGATACTGACAGTGAGCCATGTAGCTGCGGATGATATCCTGATCCTGGAAGGGCGCGACGTCCTTCACCGTATTCTCATTCTGCTGGTGCAGATCGAAGACGGTTTGTAATGTACCGTTCTTTTTCAGCACACACAGCCTGGGCACAGCCTGCTGCGCAACTGCCGGAATCCACCACTTTGCAGTGGTGTATCATTCTATCTTAGCTGACAGTTCCTCTCGGAAGTGTTCGGCGCATTTCGGTGGTCGATACAGCATGTGTTTGTTGGGATCGATGAAATTGATCTCATGGTTGATCTCCCGTAGTGGTGGGAGTTCTAATGGAATTCCACTGACTAGGTCAGTGTGTCATGACCGGTTTATTTCTCCTACCGCGGTACCTCTATGTTCCCCCTTGTCACTCCCTAGCATCTTCGCCAGAGTTCCCCGCACCCACCGACCACTCCCACTCTACGTCCACTCTACCCGCTGTTCGCCCCATTCTCCGAACCGCTATTCGCTGCTCGCACATTTCGCCAGCAGGCACGCCATCAAATATGATCGATACCATTCACCCGGCATGATGGTTCATCATTAACCCCATCAACTTCTTAATCCAACCCCATTGGGTGTTCGTATGGCCAAAGTGTGTTCGCAGGACGTCCCTCCCATAGGTCGTGCGGGATCAACCCAGTAAAAGAAGAGTCCGTGCAGGGTAGCATGTATGCGGGTCCCAAGACATGGCTTTGTCCATGAGTGCCTTCGCCCCCTTTACTCTCTGTCGTTTCATGTTCGCATTCTCCCCTCACTCTATTGTATGTTTATTCCATCTGCTTAGTATCATGACTGCACACCCCTATCCGGCCCTAACTCACGACGGCCTCTCTCCTATTCGCTAATACCTTGTGAGCATTCGATATAAGTAGTTTACATTCGCATGTATATTCTCCAGTTCAATTATCATACGTCATCCATCTTGTGCAAACTTGACCTCGCTGTGGTCATCGTCTTAAGCCTTCTCTTGGAGATTTCCATCTTCAACTAGCAAAGGACTTAGGCATCACTGGTGAGTTCTCATACTTCATCTTCGTTACCTTAGCCTTCGAACCATTTTCTGTGCTGTTGGCGAAGGGCTCCGAAGGAGCACCTTCGCCGGCGAAGGGATTGTCGAGACTTAGACACCCCTTCCGTGAGACCTTGCACGTTACATCGTCAAGTGCCACGGGCAATTTCACTAAGACTGTAGATAGGGTGAGCCCCGTTCGGGTAACCCTCTTACCTTGTGAACATTCATCGGTTCATCTATTCGCCAAACGGCATACTTATTCGCACAAGTTATTCGGTCATTCGCTGTGTTCACTAATACACGATATTAACGCCTAAAAACCAATCTTGACACAGTGATCCGTTCCATCCATTCCTTGCGGAGGCGGGGAAGGTCATCATCCGTGAGGATGATGGTGGTGGTTGGCTTAGAAGCCATTAGGCACTGTGTGCGTCTATTAGGTCCCGCGTTTTAGATTAAGGTATCAATTAGTGCCTTTAACAAGTAGAATTCTATTGCTCAGTGATTGAAACCACTGTGTTCGCCCCTCGTCTATGTGCTGACTAAGCCTTTCAAGGCGCGTCCAGCACTGATGAATGAGGGTCACGTGACCGCGTCGACAGAAGAACGGTGTCAATCCAAGGGATAGTCAAATCAAAAGCGTTCGCTTTTAAGGTAGTATAGAGTAAACAGTGATAGTAGACCCTCGATGAGGATTTAGAATAAACTGTCAAGATCTGAGCTCTGTAGCTATCAAACAAGACTACAGCAATTTCAGGGGGCAGAATAATCGATTCTGGACAATTTCGTTCATACATTTGTACTAGCTATTTATACTATATTGATAGTAACTACTAGTGTTCAAGATATTGGATGGATGGGTCGAAAAACTACTTTGTAACTAAGGGGTGACTGATTTATAGTCATAAAGTCATGGGGTGATGGGGCTGGTGTTAGGATTGTCTGGGCTTTGGAATAGAGATCTGTACCTAGTATACAAAGCCCCTGTCCACATGATGTTAAGATAGTAATCAGTCAGACGTGTCATGGGATTCAAATAGAAAAATGGAGTTGAGTCTACCCTGCCCAGCATATATGCTGGTCTTGGAGATGGGGCCGCTGTCTCTGTGCCCTTTCTGTGGGGCAGCTGATTGAATATGTATACTGCAGGTGACTTTCTCAGGTCGCTCCACAGCACGCTATACCCCTGCGCAGTCTTTTATTCTCTGCGGCGTTTGGTGCCCGCACCCCTCGGTGCCTATGGCCTGGCGCCTGTCGACGTCATGGCCGATGCCATCACTCGATAGGCGCGCCGTCCCTGATCGACCGCACGTGGTCGACGTTCGAACTCCTGTATATCACCTGATCTATGAGTAATATAGCATAACATAAATTTGTGTGATCGTCGTCTGCGCCGACGTTTGTCATGAATATAATTTCTGTTTCTTTTTGATTTTTCTTTTGTTTTTCTTTCTTTCTTTATTAGTTTCTTTTTATATATAAACAATTTGAAGTGAAAATAATTGCGTTTATCACAACACCGCGGTGCGCCGAACCGCTTTCTTTTTTCCCATCGTTTTCACTGTTAGGTGAGAGCGCCTCTCCCTATGGTTGTAGGGTGAGTTTGAGGACGAGTCGTTCTGCGACTCGTCCTCCTGGCTTCAATGAGCCAGGCTAGGCTTCGGCACCCGGGTGATCCTGCTCACCTGTGGCCCCTTGTCCTCATTCGTGGATCCATCATCGTCGAACAAGACCTTGCCCATGGGGATTACTTTGTTCCCCTTGCGGATTGTCCCTGGGCTCGAGAAGTCCAGGGTTATGCCAAATCTCCTTAGGAACGGTGTCCCTAAGATCGCGTTGTAATATTCGACGTTCGCTACGTTGAAATATTCGTCGTATGTTTCATGACCAAATTTAATGGTCGTGTTCGTTCCATAGTTGATCGTGGAACGGCTGCCTATGCAGGCTAGCTGCAGCGCGATTAGCTGCTCCAGGGAGAATGTCTTCATCCCTGTAGCTCGCGTAAATTCAGGGGATAGTAGTACCCCTGCGCTGCCGCTATCTAGCAGGCAGTGGGCTTTTACGCCATTTATTTCCCAGTACCCCAAGAGGGTACGGTTCTCACTGCGTGGGTGCGTTGGCCGCGTCCTATGCTTGCTTCGGTGGTGATACACCGGCTCGGCTGCCTTGTCGCGCGTGGCCGATGTGCGTGCTGCCATGACTTTCATGGCGGCGTTGTCTTCTGGCACGAATCTGATCGCGCTGGACCTGTACGTGGTGTCCTCTGCCTCTTCGTCCAATTCGTAATATTGGGACGGCTCAGGATCCCACTCTTCGGCGGGCACATCTCCGTTATCCAGAGAGTCGTTGGGTTGGGTCACCCTCCCCCTCTTCATCAATTTGATGGAGAGAATTTTGACTGAGATCCGTCTCCGGATCCTCAGCCTCCTCTTCGTGCCTCGCGGCCGCTGTCCTGATACTGGACCTAACCCGGGGGCACTCCGCCTTCTTGTGGCCATGTTGGCTGCATTCAAAGCACGTGGTGCTGCTTTGGTTGCCACTGGGCTGATAGTTAGGCCGGCCCAACGCTTTCGCTGGTGGGGCAGGTCGCTTGGATGATCCTGACGCTTGAGGCTGTTTAGCCTCAGGTGGGCGTCCAGCTTGTGCTGGGTGTGGGGGCAGCAGCCGCTGTGCCGCTCCACTTCTTGAGAACAGGTTGGGCCTGGTCAGGCCCGTCTGTGTCAACGGCTTGCTCCCTGTAAGCCGGGCAGCGCTTGCCGTTGCTGCTGCGCTTTCTGCGCGGCGCATCCCCATATTGTATTGGGATGCTTCCTCTATCATTTGGGCCGTCTCAAAGAGTTGCTCTATCGAGCTGCTCTCGGCATTGTAGCCCTTTTTGAGGACCTCGTTGCGCAGCGTTTCGCACAGCGCTGACACGAATCGTCTCCCGAACGTGTAGTCGTCTGGCGGCTGTATCATACGTGCCGCATATTTCATGAGCTCATTCAGCATCTCCTGAATGGTCTTCATGCCCGGCATGACCGTGTCGAATTTATTCGATGCGTGATGGTACGTCAGTGTGTGCAGGAACCTTTTTTGAAGGCCCTGCATCACTGTTTCCAGAGTCCAGCTGCGGACCTGACGATCGAGGTGTTCTACATTTCGAAGGAACCATTCCTGGGCTTCGCCGGTTAGGCGAGTGCCCATGTAGCCGACCTGCATGTCTATGCTGGTTGGCCCTAGGATGCAGTTCATTTTCAGCCATCTTAATATGGCTGCGACGAAGATCTCAAACCTTTCGAGGTCAGATCCCCCGGCATATGGCTTGGGGGGAGCCAGCTTCATGCTGGCTTTCGCTAGCACAGACTTCTCTGGGTCTGTGTAAAGATGTCAATCTTAGGACCTTTTATCACAAGGGCACTGCAGAACTTGACCAAGGTGTGGTATTCTGAATGATACGTAGTGACAGGTAAGAGTAAGATGCGATGGGAACCGCTGGCCGGTTCCCACGCATAAACTATACAGTGGGTCCCTAAGGGGCCCACTGGGATTATGTAATGAATAGAATACATGTATGGTATCTAGGTTATTTACACCCCCCCCCTCTATAGACAACTATAGGGGACCAACTACAACTCATAGAGGTCATCCATGATGGAATCCTCTAGAGTTGCTGATACGATGACATTGACGTCGTACGGGGTGGGTGGAGCACGTGACTCCTCCGGGGGCACCTCCGCATCCACAGTGGTGATTGGGTAAGGCTGTTTTGCCCCCCCACTAGCGGTGGTTTCCCTTGGATGATGGGGCCAGCATCCTTGCGGAGCATAGCCTCAACAGCCAGATCCTCAGTCTGGGGAGGGGGCCGGAATTGTGCCAGCTCCTGATCAAGCTGAGCGTGGGTGAGCGGTCGTGGCACCGCGGCCCTCATGTGGCTGGTCTCGAGGACCTTTTGTTGGCCCTCCCGAGCGGCGGCACTAAATGCCGCGCTGGTGAGGCTGTGCTGAACGTATTGTTCAATGCGCGTTGCTCGCTCGTGAGTGACCCCGGCATAGCGGGCCAGCCATCGCGTGATCTCGGTGAGTGGGATGTCGGGACCAGCTCGGCCCCCCACGGGGTATGGGCCCGTGATGGAGAGCCGCAGGCTGGTGCTCTGCGGCGTCAGGACTTCCCTGGCATCGATGAGGCTCGACCATTGGTTGGTCGAGCCGAACAAGTCGAGCAGCCTCGCCTTGAGAGGTGATGCGACCCTTTTGACCCGGGGCGCACGGGCCTTCAACCACATCCAGACGTCCATATCGTCTAGGTTGAAGGTACCATCCGTGTTGTCACGGATGGCTGACGGGATTCCTTCGGGGTTGTGTATCCAGCCCCTTAGAATGGCGGCGATGTCGTGTGGGGTACCGCCCGCTATCACGAGACAATCCCTTTTGGGATTGCCAGCGCGTTGTTTGCGCTCGATGCGTTTGAACACACCGATCATCTCGCGTGTGCGCGCGAGTTGCGGCATTTCTTTCGCCCGCACTAGGAGCTCGACGAAGTGTGGGTCGTCGAGCGGGCAGACGTCGTACCATTGAGTAAGACACTGTTGGGCCTTCCCTACTGGTCGTGGTAGGAGGCCCATCTCGGAGATCGGTGGGTCTCCAAATGGGATGATCATCCCCTCCCCCAGGTAGGGAGGGTGAACTTTCCGCGTTGGTGGAGGCAGGACCACGTGAGGCCCAATGTACTGGGCCTCGACCTGTGCTACCCGCCATTGAAGGGCCGGGTTGTTGATCGTGTGCGACGGTGATGCCGCCAGGTATGCGCTGATCGCGCTTTCCTTCACAATGGCTAACCCATTGACGGTGTTGGGGGTGCCGCGCAATTTCTTACGCTTCTTCTTCGGCTGCTCTGCCAGCCGCTGTGCCCTCCCCAGGTCATACGTCTTCCAGACGGAGGAGTCGGACTCCCATCCCTCTGGGACGCTGTATGCGGCGTCGGAAGGTGCGCTCTGCCCCTCTCTCGTTGTTGTTGACAGGGTCAGCGCCAACAATTGGGATGCTAGCCCTGATGTTGCATGCACTGGCAAGGGTGCCATCATGCGAGGTGATGATGGCCCGGCCACTGGGTCCGTGGCCGGGTTGGTGGCCAGGTCATGGCGCAGCCTTTTTGAGGCTGCGTGGACGAGTGTGACCTGGAGCTGGGCTGGGCTCAGCTGCTGCTCCAGCTCCTTTATTTTGGTGTGCTCGGCCTGGAGTACGTCATCACGGTCTTCGACCGCACGTTCCAAATGCTTGACCTCTTTTTTGAGGTCATGGATGTCCCAGAGGAGCTCCTCCCACGCGTTATGCGTGATGCCTCTCGGGAGCCATCCCCAGGCTGCATTGATGGTGTCGCTCATGTCTTCATCCCGCAATTTGACCTTGCAGGTGCCTGTCGCGGCCCTCAGGTGTGTGGCGTAGTCCGCGCACGTGGCGCAATCGTCGGGGTGAATGATCGCCAGGGCGTCTTCCCATCCTATGATCATCCAGTGCTCTTGGTCTACTGGAGCTCGTAGAATGTCTGCGGCCCCCTGTCTCGGGGCCGTTGCGTGCGTTGTGGACGTTGACGGATCAACATCCATCCCATCTTTGGGGGGCATCATCTTCGTGGGTAGAAGATGGTGGTTACTTCCAAGAAGCGATGCGCCCTCAGACAGATCCGAGGTGAAAATTTAACCGCGCCATGGCCGGCGTGTCACGTGGGATGCACGTGACAGACGTGTCTAGCGGCGTCTGGGGAGGTCGCGTGGTTTGCTCACCCCCCGAAGCTCTAGATAGCTATATAGGGCTTCAAGGTCCTTGCATGATGACATGGGTTCCCATGTCACGTCGCCTAGGGTCCAGCAGACCTGGAACTCCAGGTCCGTCGAGTTTATCCATCGATGCGCGATAATCTCGTCGACGAGCCACTCCTCGTCATCATTCGCTCCAAAGTCATAAAATGACTTGGCCTCACAATGAGGGAATAATTCGTCATTATTAGCTTCATATCGTCGTACGAGGCTTGAATGAAAGACCGGTGATATACAACAGCTTTTCAGCTTGTCGGGAAGTTCAAGGGTCACTGTCGAGGCGTCGTTGTGAGCCTCAATGATGCGGTATGGTCCGATGTACTGCAGGACTAGTTTTCTGGCTCTTCCTTTCGCGAGAGTTAGGTTTTGGGTCGAGAGGTAGATGCGGTCGTTGGCCGCGTACCTGACGCTCGCCATACCTTCCTTGTTTGCATGAAACGTTTGCGTCACTTGATGCTCTATGATTGCATCGTGTGCTGCCATCAGGTTCTATGATTGCATCGTGTGCTGACATCAGGTTCTATCTCGCCTGATGTGCAAACCGGGCTACCTCCTTGAATGGGGTGTCCACGGCTATGGGGAGATCTATCTGCCGCTTATAGCCGTGGTTCAGCTCGAAGGGTGCAAACCCTGTGGTCGCGCTGACGTTGCTGTTGAGGGTGACCTCAACCATTGGGCATTTCAATGCCCTTTCCTTCTGGTCGTCTCTGACGACCGCGCGCAATATCTGTCCTATCGAGTGGTTTGCCCACTTGGTGGCTCCATCCGTTTGGGGATGGAAGGCGGTTGATATGAGGAGCTTAGTCCCCATGAGTTGCTGTAGTTCACGCCAAAAGATTGACGTGAACTTCGAGTCTCTATCCGAGACAATGGAGTTGGGAACCCCATGGAGTCGAACGATCTCTTTCAGAAACAGCCAGGCTACTCCCTTGGCTGACATGCTCGTCGTCGTTGGTACGAGGTGTAGGAGCGACGTTAGTCAGTCGATGACTACCATCAGGTAGTCACAGTCATTGGATTTGGGCAGGGACCCCATGAAGCCAATGCCAATCGACTGCCACGGCCTATCTGGAATGGGTAGGCTGTGTAGTAGGCCTTTGGGCCGTTGTGGCCCGGTTTTTGTCATCTGGCACTTCGCGCACGATGTGCAAAACAACTCTATGTCTGGGCTCATGCCCGGCCACCAATATGATCTTCTAACATAGTTCGAAGTCTTCAGATGGCCGTAGTGACCAACTATCTGATGTGCCCGATCAATGATGATTTCGATCAGCCTCCTTCCCCCCTGAAGAACAGAGCGGGGGATGGCAAGGACGTCTCTTCTGAGCTGGTTCTTTGTCCAGATCAGTCCGTCCTGGATCCCGAACCTTGGGTGCGTGTCCGGGTGCGCCATGATCTTTGCGAACATGTGTTGTGTGCATTTATGCTCCTGCACCAAAATCAAGCATAATATATTCGATTTATTGTATGGTGTTTGAATCTCTTCTCACATTGTTCTTGTACCATGCATCCACTTCTCTGATTATTTTCGAAAATTTCCAGTCACTCCCTACCTCTCCATTCCATTTTGTTATCTCTATTTTCACAAGCGGCTGCACCCAGCGGAGTTTGAAATGACTTCGACACGCGAGCTCTTGAGCGCTAAAGGGCTGGGTGCACGTATATGCCTTCTGAGACAGGATAGTGCTCCTCTCTCAGTGACAATAAATTCACTGAGAGAGGTGAGTAGTATTCTTTATATTTTCATAGCATGTTGACTGAAAATCATGTAGTGAATTTGATTCTAGGTATTGTATTAATATAACAGTGACAATAAATTCACTGAGCGAGTGAATATGATTCTAGCTTTCTAAGAGCTCTACCGAACCTTCCCTGCCATAACCCTGAGTTGCTAACAACATGGCGTCCTTATGGTACGCATCTCGTATGACCTTGGACAGGTCTACACCCTGCTCAACGATCTGGCGCAGGGGCGCACTGTCATTTCCTGCGGCGATGACTCTGACATCATTGTCGTCATTGTTGCGTGATGCAGCGATGCTAGCGGGCTTTTGTGAGCCCTCATTTAATGCGGCAGAGTCTGTTATTCTCGCCTCTGTCTTCTCAGCGAGGCGCTTAGACCGTCTCGTCGCCGCTGCTCGCAGCTCGATATACTGGTCGGTGGGCAATAACTGACCGTCTGGGTCTAAACGCGGATCTGTGTTCACGAAGACGTGGTCCAGGTGATTGTCATCACTCGTGTTGCTCTCGTAGTAGCGCGACAGGCAGTCCGCTGCCTTGTTCTCTACACCGTCAACATGTACGGTGTTGAAGTTGAACCGGGAGAGAAACTCCCACTATCTGACCTGGCGGTCAGACAGGCTCTTCTGGGTCTCGAAGTACTCGAGCCCTTTGTGGTCTGTGACCAGGGTGAACCTCTGCCCCAGCAGCTTGTCCTCCCATTTCATGAGAGCCTCGAGCACCACAATTGTCTCATGCTCATGAGTCCGGTAGTGTTGCTGAGCAATGCTGAACTTCTTTGACAAGAAGCCGGCAGGCCAACAGGTTTTCCAGTCGAGACCTTGGCCGTAGACCGCACCGACACCGGCTTTTGACCCGTCGGTGATCACCCAGATCAGCTCTGGGCACCGTGCATCTATTGGATGCAGGATCGGGGCCTTACAGGCCAACGCCTTAATGCTTTGCCAGCATTTGTCTAGTAGTGGGGTCATTCGAATGGACGGTTATTACGCGCACAGCCCCATAGTGGGGTGGTATATGCGCTAACATCTGGCATGTAATCTGCCAGATACTGGACTAGCCCGAGGAAAAACTGGACGTCGTTGAACATCCGTGGTCTACGCCACTCGTGGATGCGTTGCATCTTATCCTCGTTGGCATGTAACCCTCAGCCATCGATGATGTGGCCGAGACACTCCATTCGGATGGAATAGAGGTCCACCTTTTTCTTGCTCAGAAAGAGGTGGTTCTTCCTCAGTCTGTCAAAGACGATGTAGAGGTGCTCTTCATGCTCTTGTATTGAGAGTGAGAAAATGAAGATGTCGTCCATGTATACATGGACGAAGTGACCTATGCAGTCGTGGAAAATGGCTGTCATCAGCCGTTGGAATGTTGATGGGGCGTTGCAGTCTCCCATCTGTATCACCTGGCTCCTAAACATGCCAAGGATCGTGGCAAAGGCAGTCCTTGCTACGTGATCCAGATGAATCCGGATCTGCTCGTATGCTTCCGACATATCGAGTTTTGTTTGATACCGACAGCGAGCCATGTCGCTGCGGATGATATCTTGATCTGGGAAGGGCGTGATGTCCTTCACCGTATTCTCATTCTGCTGGTGCAGATCGAAGACGGTTTGTAATGTACCGTTCTTTTTCAGCACACACAGCATGGGCACAGCCTGCTGCGCAACTGCCGGAATCCACCACTTTGCAGTGGTGTATCGTTCTATCTTAGCCAACAGTTCCTGTCGGAAGTGTTTGGGGCATTTCGGTAGTTGATACCGCATGTGCTTGTTGGGATCAATGAGATTGATCTCATGGTTGATCTCCCATAGTGGTGGGAGTTCTAATGGAATTCCACTGACTAGGTCAGTGATTTGTTCCATCCATTCCTCGCCTCCACGAGGAATGTCCTCATCCATGAGGATGATGGTGGTGGTTGGCTTAGAAGCCATTAGGCGCTGCATGCGTCTATTAGGTCCCGCGGCACGCCGAACCGCTCTCCTCTTCCCCATCGCTTTCACCGTTAGGTGAGAGCGCCTCTCCCTACGGTTGTAGGGTGAGTTCGAGGACGTGTCGTCCCATGACTTGTCCACCTGGCTTCAATGAGCCAGGTTAGGCTTCGGTGCCCAGGTGATCCTGCTCACCCGTGGCCCCTTGTCCTCATTCGTCGATCCATCATCGTCGAATGAGACCTTGCCCGTGAGGATTACTTCGTTCCCCTTATGGATTGTCCCTGGGCTCAAGAAGTCCAGGGTTATGCCGAATCTTCTTAGGAACGGCGTCCCTAAGATCATGTCGTAATATTCGACGTTCGCCACATCGAAATATTTGTCGTATGTTTCACGACCAAATTTGATGGTCGTGTTCGTTCCATAGTTGATCGTGGAATGGCTGCCTATGCAGGCTAGCTGCAGCGCAATTGGTTGCTCCAGGGAGAATGTCTTCATCCCTGTAGCCTGCGTGAATTCAGGGGATAGCAGTACCCCTTCGCTGCTGCTATCTAGCAGGCAGTGGGCTTTTACACTGTTTATTTCCCAGTACCCCAACAGGGTACGGTTCTCACTGCATGGGCGCGTTGGCCCCATCCTATGCTTGCTTCGGTGGTGATACACCGGCTCGGCCGCCTTGTCTGGCGTGACTGATGTGCGTGCTCCCATGACTTTCATGGCGGTTTCGTCCTCTGGTGCAAATCTGATCGCGCTGGACCTGTAGGTGGTGTCCTCCACCTCTTCGTCCCATTCATAATATTGGGATGGCTTGGGATCCTACTCTTCAGCGGGCACATCTCCATTGTCCGGAGCGTCATTGGGCTGGAGATCACCCTCCCCCTCTTCATCAATTTGATGGAGAGAATTTTGACCGAGATCCATCTCTGGATCTTCGGTCTCTTCTTCGTGCCTGGCGGCCGCTGTCCTGATGCTGGACTTAAGCCGGGGGCATTCTGCTATCTTGTGGCCAGTGTCAAGATTGTATTTTGGGCATTAATATCCCATGTTAGTGGCAAATGCCCGAATAGCATGTGCGATCTAGCGAATCGCCCAGCGAACAGTACCGAAGAGGTAAGGGTTAAGAAGTAAGAGGGTTACTCGAAAGGAATTCGCCCTGATCTACAGTCATAGCGAAATAGCCCATGACACTTGACGATGTAACATGCAAGGTGTCATGGACAGGTTGTCTAAGTAGCGACAATCCTTTCGCCGGTGAAGGCACTCCTTCGGAGCCCTTCGCTGACAGCACAGAAAATAATTCTAAGGCTAAGGTAACAAATATGAAGTATGAGAACTCACCAGTGATGCCTAGGTCTTCTTCTGGTTGAAGATACAAACCTACAGGGGAAGGCTCAAGACGATAGTCACAGCGAGGTCAAGTTTGCACAAGATGGATGTATGATAATTGAACTGGAGAATATACATGCAAATGTAGACTACTTATACCGAATGCTCATATGATGCTAGTGAATAGGAAAGAGGCCGTCACGAGTCAGGGTTGGATAGGGGTGCGCAGTCGTGATACAACATAGATGAAATAAACATACAATAGAGTGAGAGAAGAGGGAGAACATGAAACGATGGAGAGTAAAGGTGGCGAAGGCACCTATGTATGAAATCATGTCTTGGGGCCCGCATATACACCGCCCTGCACAGGTTCTTCATCTACTGGGTTGATCCCACACGACCTATGGGTAGGACATCCCGCGAACGCACCCTGCTCATATGAACACCAAAAGGGGGTTGGATCGAGAAGCTGATGGAGCTACTGACGAGCCATCGTGCTGGGTAGGGATGTCGATCGTGATTTGATGGTGTGCCTGCTGGCGAATGATGTGAGCAGTGAATGGCTGTTCGGTGAAATGCGAGGAAGGGCGAATGGAGGTGACATAGGGGAGGAGTAGTCGAGGTGGAGGCCGAAGCCGAGTGAACACAGGGGAGGAGTGGCGAAAGGGAAAATGGGGATAATAAGGTGCAGGAAATGCACAAGTCATGAGAATCCGATCATAGGAACACCATAGAAAGAGGGTTGAGCAGAGGAGGTGATAGATCCAGCGATGACAGTCAAGTCAGTCCAAAGACGTCGATCGTGCTTTGACGGTGTGGCTATGGTAAATGGCGCGAACAGCGAAGATCAGTCGCTGAACATGGCAAGGGCGATCGGAACGAACACGGAGGTGGAGTGGGGAATGGGAGAACAGAGCATCTGAGTATGGGAAATAAACGCATCATGACAGCCAGGTTGGCCGCATTCAAAGCATATGGTGCTGCTTTGGTTGCCACTGGGCCGATCGTTAGGTTGGCCCAACGCTTTCGCTGGTGGGGCAGGTTGCGGGGATGACCCTGACGCTTGAGGCTGTTTAGCTTCAGGCGGGCGTCCAGCTTGTGCTGGGTGTGGGGGCAGCGGCTGTTGCGCCGCTCCATTTCTTGAGAACAGGCTGGACCTGGTCAGGCCCATCTGTGTTAATGGCTTGCTCCCTGCGAGCCGGGCAGCACTTGCCGTTGCCGCTGTGCTCTCTGCGTGGCGCATCCCCATATTGTATCGGGATGCTTCCTTGATGATTCGGGCCATCTCGAAGAGCTGCTCTATTGAGCTGCTCTCGGCGTTGTAGCCCTTTTTGAGGACTTCGTTGTGCAGCATTTCACGCAGCACCAACACGAACCGTCTCCGGAACGTGTAATCGTCTGGCGGCTGTATCATACGTGCGGCATATTTCGTGAGCTCGTTCAGCATCTCCTGAATGGTTTTCATGCCCTGCATGACTGCGTCGAATTTATTCGATGCATGATGGTGCATCAGTGTGTGCAGGAATCTTTTTTGAAGGCCTTGCATCACAGTTTTGAGTGTCCAGCTGCGGACCTGGTGATCGAAGCGTTCTACGTTTCGAAGGAACCATTCCTGGGCTTCGCCAGTGAGGTGAGTGCCCACGTAGCCGACCTGCATGTCTATGCTGGTTGGCCCTAGGAGGCAGTTCATTTTCAGCCATCGTAAGATGGCTGCCACGAAGATATCAAACTCTTCGAGGTCAGATCCCCCGGCGTATGGCTCGGGGTGAGCCGGCTTCACGCAGGCTTTCGCTAGCACAGACTTCTCTGGGTCTGTGTCCACGGCGTCTGCTAACGCCACGCGGATCATCCATGTGATCCCATCGTATGGCTCCAGCGGTATGACGTCAGCCTGATCAGGGATTCCCTGGCCTTCCGTTGGGGCCATGGATCGCTTGTGCGGCTGTGACGCCACGCGGGGCAGGCTGTTGTATGCCCTGATGGGCCCCGGGCCCGGATTGGGCTTGGGATCGGGAGCATTTTGTGCTCTCGAGTCCGGGCACGTTTTGTGCCTGGTGTCCCTGGTCAGCCCCACGTTGCCGATCCACAGCCTGCTATTGTAGGCTCCCCGCGCCTGTCGTGCGTCCTGCACGGCTCGCGTGAGCTGCTCATCGGGCAGCTGAGTGGTGTGGCTTTGGGCCACCGCTTCCTCTGCATTCTTTGCTAGTAGCTCAAGGGCCTGCATATGGCGGCATGACTGTGGCCTCTTTACGCTGCCAGTGAACGACTTTGAGCTCTAAGCTCTCGGTCGTCGTTTCAGAGTCAGGCTCTGAGGCGACCTGTTCCCTGACGATCTGTTGGATCGTCTTACGGCTGTCCGTTGGGGCAGCCGGTTGCTCTTGAGGTTCATTCCTGAACATCACGTCCTGTTCAACCAGGACGGCTGGCGGCGGCATTCACTGATTGTCCCGCTCCTTTCGGTGCGGGTCTTCCGCGTCATGACCACATTCGTTAGCTGCGGACTGTCACGAGCTTGGACGTGTTGTGTCGCATTCCCTGCGTGGGCGGAGGGCCTTCTGGACATCCTCCAGCGTGGCTGCCTCCTGCAGCCTGATCTCCTCCGCCTGGTGGAGTTCCTTGCCGATTGCCATTAAGGCGGATGCGGCATTGTCAAGCTGCGATGCTAGCTGATCGTGCTTGTGGCGCGTAAGCGTGCTTTGGTGCAGCGCAGCCTGCACCTGCTTGTTCAGTGCCTCTGCCGTCTTGTTATCGATGGCGTGAGTTCTCGAGCTCTTGCGACTTGAGCTTGAGTATTCCGAGCCCTGACCATCGTCTGGGGCTCGCCTTTTTTGCTGTCATCCCCCTTCGGGGACGATCGTCGTCGCTCTACTTCGTGAGCAGCAGTTCGAGTCGTGGCTTTGTGGCCGTCTCGACATTGATGCTCTGCCGTCTGACGACGGTGAGACTTCTCTGCCCTTTCATTTGTCTCTGGGCAGAGGGGATTAGGGGGGCAGCGCTGGCTTGTTGCCCAGCGTCATCTCTTCCTTGACCACACTTGACGAGATATGGTCGGGATTTTCCTCATCCTCCATTGGGCGGATGAGGGCAGTGAGATCTATGATCTCTCCGTCTTCTGGCATCCTGGACTCTTGGTCCAGGGTAGCGTCAGCCGTTGTGTCGCTGGGCTGCGCCAGTGGTGTGGACCGCAAGCTCGTCGCTCGTGTCCGTCTTC
Organism: Gautieria morchelliformis; assembly: GCA_015179125.1. Lineage (NCBI taxonomy): Eukaryota > Fungi > Basidiomycota > Agaricomycetes > Gomphales > Gomphaceae > Gautieria > Gautieria morchelliformis. The sequence continues at coordinate 39,535 of WHVA01000598.1, read as the reverse complement.
GACTGTGTGGAATCATCACGCTCGCAGCTGACAGTAGAAGATCTACTGGAGGGTCTCAACAATGTTTAGTCGTCGACGTAGCGATCTTTTTCAAGATTGCTTCGAATCCACAATCGGTTGGCCGCGTGGCGATCAACTGCAGGATAGTTCAACAAGGTGTAAAGATGTCTATCTTAAGCCTTGAGTCACAAGAGCACGGCAGAACTTGACCAATGTGTGGTATTCTGATGCTACATAGTGACAGTGTAAGGGTAAGATGCGATGGGAACTGCTGACCGGTTCCCATGCATAAACTATACAGTGGGTCCCTAAGGGGCCCACTGGGATTATCTAATAACTAGTATACATGTATGATATCTAGGTTATTTACACTGGTATACGGACAGCGGCCGCGAGGCACGACGACAAGAATGAAGATCCAGATGCAGATCTCAGACAGAATTCTCTTCAACAGATTGATGAAGAGGGGGAGGGTGATTCCCAACCCAACGAATCCGGACAATGGAGATGTGCCCGCTGAAGAGTGGGATCCAGAATCATCCCAGTACTATGAATGGGACGAAGAGGCAGAAGACACCGCCTACAGATCCAGCACGATCCTGATCGCGCTAGAAGATGACGCCACCACGAAAGTCATGGCAGCACGCACGTCAGTTACACCAGACAAGGCAGCCGAGCTGGTGTATCACCACCGAAGCAAACACAGGACGTGGTGAATGGGCCCACACAGTGAAAACCTGTAAATATGTCGATATTAGTACCTTGTATCACAGGGTCACTGCAGAACTTGACCAATGAGTGGTATTCTGAATGCTACGTAGTGACAGGTAAGAGTAAGATGCGATGGGAACCGGCCAGCGGTTCCCATGCATAAACTATACAGTGGGTCCCTAAGGGGCCCACTGGGATTATGTAATAACTATTGTACATGTAGATACATAGGTTATTTACACCCTCCCCCTCTATAGATAACTATAGGGGTCAACTACGACTCATAGAGGTCATCCATAATGGAGTCCTCTAGAGTGGCCGATATGATGATGTCATCATCGTACGGGGCCGGTGGAGCGCGTGACTCCTCCAGGGGCACCTCTGCGTCATTGGTGGTGATCAGGTGAGGCTGATCGGCCTCACCACTAGCGGTGGTATCCGCTTGGGTGATGAGGCCAGCGTCCTCGCGGAGCATGGCCTCAACAGCCGGGTCCTCAGTCTGAGGAGGGGGCCAGAAGCGCACCAGCTCTTGGTCGAGCTGAGCGTGGGTGAGGGGTCGCGGAACCGCAGCCCTCACATGGCTGGTCTCGAGGACCTTTTGTTGGCCCTCGCGGGCGGCAGCACCGAATGCCGTGCTGGTGATGCTGCGTTGAACATAGTGTTCAATGCGTGCCACTCGCTCGCGTGTGACCCCTGTGTAGCGGGCCAACCATCTCGCCATCTCGGCGAGGGGGATGTCGGGGCCGGCTCGGCCCCCCACGGGGAATGGGCCCGTGATGGAGAGCTGCAGGGTAGTACTCTGCGGCGTCAGGACTTCCCTGGCGTCGACGAGGCTCGACCATTGGTCTGTCGAGCCGAATAGGTCGAGTAGCCTCGCCCTGAGAGGTGATGCGACCCCTTTGACCCGGGGTGCAAGGGCCTTCAACCACATCCAGACGTCCATGTCATCTGGGTTGAAGGTGCCATCCGCGTTGTCATGGATGGCTGAGGGGATTCCTTCAGGGTTGTGTATCCAACCCTTTAGGAGGCCGTGATATCGTGCGGGGTACCGCCCGCTATCACGAGACAATCCCTTTTGGGATTGCGAGTGCGTTGTTCGCGCTCAATGCGTTTAAATATGCTGATCATCTCGCGCATACGCGCGAGCTGTGGCGTTTCTTTTGCCCGCGCTAGGAGTTCGACGAAGCGTGGGTCGTCGAGCGGGCAGACGTCGTACCATTGAGTACGACGCTGTTGGGCCCTCCCTACCGGTCGTGGTAGGAGGCCCGTCTCGGAGATCGGTGGATCTCCGAGTGGGATGAGCGTCCCCTCCCCCAGGTAGGGAGGGTGAACTGTCCCCGCCGGTGGAGGCAGGGCCATGCCAGGCCCGATGTACTGGGCCTCGACCTGTGCTATCCGCCGTTGAAGGGCGGGGTCATTGATAGTGTGCGACGATGACGCTGCTAGGTAAGCGCTAATCACGCTTTCCCTTGCAATGGCTAGCCCATTGACTGTGTTGGGGGTGCCACACAATTCCTTGCGCTTTTTCTTTGGCTGCTCTGCCAGCCGCTGTGCCCTTTCCGGGTCGTAGGTATTCCAGACGGACGAGTCTGACTCCCATCCTTCTGGGACACTGTACGCAGAATCGGAAGGGGCGCTATGCCCTTCCGACGTTGTCGGGGTCGGGGTCGGCGCCGACAATCGGGACGCTAGCCCTGATGTCGCGGGCGCCGGCAAGGGTGCCGTCGCGCGAGGTGATGATGGCCCGGCCACTTTGTCCGTGGCCGGGTCATGTCGCAGCCTTTTTGAGGCAGTGTGGACCAGGGTAACCTGGAGCTGGGCTGTGCTCAGCTGCTGCTCCAGTTCCTTGATCTTGGCGCGCTCGGTTTCGAGTGCGTCGTCGCGGTCTTCGACCGCGCATTCCAACTCCTTGACCTCTTTCTTGAGGTCGTGGATGTGCTGGAGGAGCTCTTCCCATGCGTCACACGCGATGCCCCTTGGGAGCCATCCCCAGGCTGCATCAACGGCGTCGCCGATGTCTTCGTCCTGCAATTTGACCTTGTGGGTGCCTGTTGTGGCCCTTAAGTGTGTGGCGTAGTCCACGCACGTTGCGCTATCGTCCGGGTGGATGATGGTGAGGGCATCCTCCCATCCCACGATCATCCAGTGCTCCTGGTCTACTGGAGCATGGAGAATATCTGCGGACCCCTGTCTCGGGGCCGTTGCTCACGTTGTGGACGTTGACAGATCAACGTCCATCCCATCTTTGCGGGGCATCATCTTTGTGGGGATGATGGTGGTATGCTTCCAAGAAGCGATGCGCCCTCGGAAATATCCGAGGTGAAAATTTAACCACGCCGTGGCCCATGCGTCACGTGGTCTGCACGTGACAGACGCGTGGCTTGCTCACCCCCCGAAGCTTTAGATAGCTATCTAGGGCTTGAAGGTCCTTGCAGGACGACATGGGTTCCCATGTCACATCGCCTAGGGTCCAACGGACCTGGAACTCCAGGTCCGTCAAGTTTATCCATCGATGTGCTATAATCTCGTCGACGAGCCACTCCTCATCGTCATTCACTCTGAAGTCATAAAATGACTTGGCCTCACAACGAGGGAACAATTCATCGTTGTTAGCCTCATATTGCCATACGAGGCTTGAATGGAAGAACGGTGAAATGCGACGGCTTTTCAGCTCGTCGGGAAGATCAAGGGTCACTGTCGAGGCGTCGTTGTGAGCCTCGACAACGCGGTACGGTCTGATGTACCACGGGACTAGTTTTCTGGCTCTTCCTTTTGGGAGAGTTAGGTTTTGTGTCGAGAGGTAGACGCGGTCGTTGGCCGCGTACCTGTCGCTCGCCATATGTTTCTTGTTTGCATGAAATGTTTGCGTCACTCAATGCTCTATGATTGCATCGTCTGCCACCATCATGTTCCATTTTGCCTGATGTGCAAACCGGGCTACCCCTCTGAATGGGGTGTCCACGGCTATGGGGAGGTCTATCCACGGCATATAGCCATGGTTCAGCTCAAACGGCGCGAACCCTGTGGTCGCACTGACGTTGCTGTTGAGGGCAACCTCAACCATTGGGCATTTCAATGCCCAATCCTTCTGATCGTCTCTGACGACCATGCGCAATATCTGTCCGATCAAGTGGTTCGCCCGCTCGGTGGCTCCATCTGTTTGGGGATGGAAGGCAGTTGACATGAGGAGCTTTGTCCCCATGAGTTGCTGTAGTTCACGCCAGAAGATCGACGTGAACTTCAAGTCTCTGTCCGAGATGATGGAGTCAGGAACTCCATGGAGTCGAACGATCTCCTTCAGAAACAGCCAGGCTACTCCCTTGGCTGACACACTCATCGTTGTTGGCACGAGGTGTACGAGCGACATTAGTCGGTCGATGACTACCATCAGGTAGTCACAGTTGTTGGATTTGGGAAGGGGCCCCATTAAGTCGATGCTAATCGACTGCCATGGCCTATCCGGGATGGGTAGGCTGCGTAGTAGGCCTTTGTTTTTTCACAACGGCCCAGTTTTCGTCATCTGACACTTTTAGGAATAATAGATTAGATATATTAGAATGGATATATCTGATGACTCAGGGAGTGGGGACTCTTCGTGCACCCCTTTGCAGGGTATATGCGTGAGCTGACTAAGCTCTGTGGGGCGAGTGCGTCACTGATTGATGTAGGTCACGTGACCGAGTCGAGGAAGAAACAGGTGAGAACAGAGGAACAAGGGGTCCGAAGCTTTCGATTTTGGAACAGTATAGTGTAGCCAGTTATAGTAGACTCTCAACAAAGAATTAGAGAAATCTATCAAGAAACAAGCTCTGTAGCTATCAAACAAGTCTACAGTTACTTCAGGAGGTGAAACAGTGAATCATGGATATTTCTGGATGATATTCTGGATGTTTTGTTCGTACATTTATGGTAGCTACTTATACTAAAATAGTAGTGACTACCAGTGTTCAAGATAGTGATAGAATGGGTCAGGATAATGTGGAAATGCTCCACAGGCTGCATACAGCTGTGGAGCAGGAACAATGATGGGGATACTTGTCCTACTGACAAGTATCTAAGCTGGGACCTTGGAGCAATGTACAAAGCCCCTTTCAACATGTAATACAGCTCGTAATCAGTGGAGCTGGTCAGGGGAATAGAATAGAAAAGAAATCATGTGTGTCCTGTGCTGTGTGCCTACAGCAGCCTTGGCAAGGCATTTGCCATCTCTGTACCTCTCTCCTGAGGTAGCTATTCAGTACGTCCATAGATAGGACAGTGTATTGTAATCTCCATCGTGTCCGATGTCCCTGTATGGGTCTATTAGTCCCATAGCAATATTTCCTCTGACCAGGGCCCAGGTGCCTGCTTTCCAGGGCAGGCACTGCTACTGGTGCATGTGTTATTTCTCCAGATGTTAGCTCAGTTAGACGATTGTGTAGACCATAGAATACTCTGATGATATAGCTATCTCATTTATTCTAACAGACACCTCACGCACGATGTGCAGAACGATTCTATGTCTGGGCTCATGCCCGGCCACCAATATGATCTTCGAACGTAGTTCGAAGTCTTCAGATGGCCGTAGTGACCGACTATCTGATGTGCCCGATCAATGATGATTTCGATCAGTCTCCTTCCCCCTTGAGGAACAGAGCGGGGGACGGTGATGACGTCCCTTTTGAGCTGGTTTTTAGTCCATATCAGCCCGTCCCAGATCCCGAACCTCGGGTGCGCGTCCGGGTGCACCATGATCTTTGAGAACATGGCGTCCTTGTGGTACACGTCTCATAGGACCTTAGACAGGTCTACGCCCTGCTTGACGATCCGGCGCAGGGGCGCGCCGTCATTTCCTGCGGTGATGACTCTGACGCCATCGTCGTCATCGTCACGTGACACGGCGACATTCGTGGGCTTTGGTGAGCCCTCGTTTAGTGTGGAGGATTCTGTTGTTCTCATCTCTGTCTTCTCAGCGAGGCGTTTAGAACGTCTCGTCACTGCTGTTCACAGCTCGATATACCAGTCGGTGGGCAATAGCTCACTGTCTTGGTCTAAACGCATGTCTGCATTCATGAAGATGTGGTCCAGGTGATTGTCATCACTCGTGTCGTTCTCGTAGTAGCACGACAGGCAGTCCGCTATCTTGTTCTCCACACCGTCAACATGTACGGTGTTGAAATTGAACCGGGAGAGAAACTCCCACCATCTGACCTGGCAGTCAGACAGGCTCTTCTGGGTCTCGAAGTACTCGAGCCCTTTGTGGTCTGTGATGAGGGTGAACCTTCGCCCTAGCAGTTTGTCCTCCCATTTCATGAGAGCCTCAAGCACCGCCATCGTCTCCTGCTCATGAGTCCGGTAGTGTTGCTGAGCAACGCTGAACTTCTTTGACAAGAAGCCGGCAGGCCAACAGGTTTTCCCAGTCGGGACCTTGGCCGTAGACCGCACCGACACCGGCTTTTGACCCGTCGGTGATCACCCAGATTGGCTCTGGGAACCTTGCGTCTACTGGACGCAGGATCGGGGCCTTGCAGGCCAACGCCTTAATGCTTTGCCAGCATTTGTCTAGTAGTGGAGTCCATTCGAATGGACGGTTATTATGCGCACAGCCCGATAGTGGGGTGGTATATGCGCTAACATCTGGCATGTAGTGTGCCAGATACTGTACCAGCCTGAGGAAACGCTGGACGTCGTTGAACGTCCATGGCCTACGCCACGAGCGGATGCGTTGCATCTTGTCCTCGTTGGCATGTACCCCTCGGCCATCAATGATATGGCCGAGACACTCCATTTGGATGGAATAGAGGTCCACCTTTTTCTTGCTCAGAAGAAGGTGATTCTTCCTCAGTCTGTCAAAGACGATGTAGAGGTGCTCTTCATGCTCTTGTATTGAGAGTGAGAAAATGAAGATATCGTCCATGTAGACATGGACGAAGCGACCTATGCAGTCGCAGAAAATGGCTGTCATCAGCCGCTGAAATGTTGATGGGGCGTTACAGTCTCCCATCTGTATCACCTGGCTCCTAAAGGTGCCAAGGATCGTGGCAAAGGCAGTCTTTGCTACATGATCCGGATGGATCCAGATCTGCTCATATGCTTCTGACATATTGAGTTTTTGTTGGGTGCATATGTGCACCAGGCTCCAAACCTAACATTTATGTTGTTCTTTCTTTTGATTTTGACCTGAAACTATGCTGACATTCATTCTATGCCTGTCACAATTTTCTTTGATTCTTTCGAGGCTGTATTACTACTCCTTTTCATGTTCTGTCCAACCGACCCTTTGTGGGTGGTTGTGGACAAGTTTCCTTTTTGAGCTGCGGCTGTTCACTAATCTATGGGCGCTTAATTATCCGAAGGGCGCACCATTGCCTCAAGGGCGCTTAAAGTGCCGGAACTTCATATATACGAGTGAAACAAGCCATGCGCAGCCTCCCCTCCTCAGTGTTGACTATCACTGAGGAGGTGAGTTTAATAGTGTACTTTCATAGTATGAAACTGAAAAAGCATGTAGAACATTAAATAGGTGGCATTCCTTTATATTACTCAGTGTTGACTATCACTGAGGAGAACATTAAATAGTTTATTAATCTCCTGCAAGTCCCATCATTCATATCTGGCATATAACTTCCTACTAGCCCAAACCAAGTTTCTACACGGTTATGGGCCCCGGAGAACAATCTACAAAGGTGCTAGGAGTGGAGAAGCTTGCCACAGATGGCAGTAATTGGCCATTATGGCGTGCAACCCTCCAAAGCTATTTCGAGTCAAAGAATCTATTGAGACATATAGAGGGAGTTGCTGTTAAGCCCCCTGATCCTCCAACATTCCCTGTTGGCCATACTCTCACTGATGTGGAGGAGGCACAAGTGGAAAAGGCTGAGGAAAGACTCGAAAAATACCTTGCTAGAGAAGGCCAGGTGAAGACTCAGGTTATGCCCTCTGTGTCAGAGTCATTGGCTCTGATGCTTCAGAAGAAGAAGACAGCGAAAGAAGTCTGGGATACATTGGTTGTTGAAATGACCAAGAAGCCCAAGATGGTCCTCACGAATCTCCAAAGACAGCTTCGAAACATTAAATGTGCCGAAGATGGAGACTTGAGAGAACACTTGGATAAGGCCCAAGATTTATATGCTCATCTCAATGATATGGGAGCCAAGATATCAGAATCCGAGTTCATGGACATCATACTTGCCTCATTACCACCCTCCTACGAGTCGGTGATGAATGCCCTTACTACTTCTCTTGAAGAATGCGGGAAGCCATTAGTTCCTGATGATATTATCAGGGTACTGAAGGCTCAATATGATAGGCAAAAGACTTTGTCTATTTCTCAGGAGGAACAAGTATTTGTGGGCACATCTACCAAGGCCAAGAAGGCGCAGATAACTTGCGCAAACTGTAAAAAGCCCGGACATTCTATTGAAAACTGTTGGGCTAAAGGAGGTGGAAAAGAAGGCCAGGGACCGAGGCAGAAGAAGAAGTCCAAGTCAAAGAAAAAGAAAGGGAAGGCAAAAGTGAATGTCGCTGAAGAAACCTCCTCTGAAGAGAAGGATGAGAGTCCTATTGCATTTGCCAACTTCGAGTGTTTGGCATTAGGCAAAGGCTCATCTGAAGCTATTGTGATCCTGGATACGGGTGCCAGTTCTCACATGACGCCTCACAAGAGTTTGCTGAGGAACTACTGCCCCCTTTTCACAGCCAAGGACAATTCGAGCAGCAGACAAAGGTACTTTTGATGCCTTTGGTCAAGGCTTGCTCGTATTATCTAGTAAGGCTAGTGATGAGACAGTTGAAATAACATTGAAGGACACGTTATATGCACCCAAAATCGCCTTCACCCTTGTCTCTATCGGCCGGTGCGATGATGCAGGCTACCAGACGAAGATTGCCAACCAAGAATGTTGTATATCGAATTCTACTGGGAAGCTGCTGATGAAAGCGCCGAAATTGAATGGACTATACAGACTAGATCTCCAACGACCTGAAAATGAAGCCTATCAGTGCTTATCAGCCATGGAAATTCACAAAAAGATGGGGCATATATCTCACAAGACTTTAAAATATTTGCTCAATAATAACATGGCTCTAGGCATTGACAAGAGCTCTATAGGTGACAAGATAACTTGCGATGCGTGTATCCAATCAAAGATGACACGCAAGTCTCTTCCAAAGGAACCCAGAGACCGAGCATCAAAATTTGGTGACCGGATTTATTCCGATGTCTGGGGACCCTCAAGACACCTCATGATCGATAAAAAGGCATATTATGTCTTTTTTATTGATGACTACTCAAGAGAATCAGTAGTCTACTTGAGGGCAACCAAGGGAGAAACCTTCTCGAAGTACAAGCTCTATGAAGCAATGATGCTTCGTCAGAGAAATGTGCACATTAAAGCACTTGTCTCTGATCGAGGGGGTGAATATACAAGCTCAGAGTTCGAACAGCATTTGGCGAAACAAGGCACGAAACATTGTTTAACGGTCCATGACACCCCAGAATCCAATGGTGTTGCAGAACGTTTAAATCGTACTCTCATTGAGAGAACTCGTGCCATGATATTTGAATCGATTTTACCCAAGAATCTTTGGGGATATGCGATTCAACATGCCAATTATATCAAGAATCGGATGCATACAAGAGCTCTACCAGACAAAACTCCCTATGAAATGATTCATCAAGTAAAACCGAATCTTCGGGATATTCATACCTGGGGAGAAGAGGTGTATGTCAAGATAAAACAGGGAGACAAACTGTTACCTCGAGCCAAGAAAGCCAGATGGCTAGGCTTCTCAGGACAGAGCAACGGCCATTGCATTTATTGGCCAGATTCACACAAGGTCTCGGTGGAGAGAAATGTTCTATTCATCGAAGGGACTAAACCTGAGGTAGTCCCAATCATTTCCACTGAAGAACCTGCCCTATCTATGCCCAGAACTATTCAGCAGGCCAAACCGCTACCATCAGTGGCACCAGCGCTTAAGCCAGCGACTATTTTGACTGAAGAAGGCGAAGTCGAAAGAATTATAGAAGTCGCTCCAGAGGAAAAGCTTGAAGAGCTGCAACCTGATCAAAGGGTTATTGAGAGAGTCCCAGAAGCTCAATTACCCAGGAGAAGCGAAAGGATTCGCCTCCAACAAGTGCAGCCAACCTCACGTGGTCCCATTACTAGATCTCAATCTAGTCAACAAGCCAGCGAGTATGTAACTACGCTAGCTTATGAGGACCATTATGGGGATATTCAAGATGTTCTCAAACAAGATTCAACCTCTGAAGGCAGCAGCATCAATACCAATGATTATGCTGTCAGCGTGACATCTACCACTGATGAGGACTATATTGCAGCGGTACACAATCCAAATCTGGTTGAACCAGCGAATGCAGATGAAGCATTAAATGACCCAATATGGAAGCAGTCGATGGATAAAGAGTATAATGCTCTAATCGACAAGGATGTATGGGAAGTAGTCAAGCCACCATCAGACGCCAATATTGTAGGTAACCGATGGGTTTTCCTTTGGAAACGTGATCCTCAAGGAAATCCCATCACACCTAAATCACGGATGGTCGCCCAAGGCTTCACACAAAGCTTTGGAGTTGATTATGATGAAACCTACTCTCCTGTTGCACGACTCAGCTCCTTATGGGTCATATGCGCAATTGCAGCCAGAAACGATTGGCCTATACATCAAATGGACGTAGATTATGCTTATCTCAATGCGACACTGCCCAAACCTATCTATATGAAGCAGCCGTATGGATATGAGAGTGAGAATACAGACGAGGTGCTCCTGCTCAAGAAAGCCCTATATGGGCTAAAGCAATATGGAAGGGAATGGTATAAATGTCTAAGCAGCGAATTTATGAAGCTAGGATTCACAAAATCAGCTTCTGATGCAGCTGTGTTTTATAGACGAGATGCCAGAGGCCATGCAATCATTGCAACAGCAGTTGATGACCTGACCATCACTGCTGAAAACCAATCGACTCTCGATGGAGTAAAAGATAGTCTCAAACAGGTCTTTAGTATGAAAGATCTGGGCGAGATACACTGGTTACTCAATCTTAAAATCGAGAGAGACTGGGAAAACAAGACGATATCGATTTCTCAACCTGCATACATTGAGAAAATCCTCAAGCGCTTCAATCTAGAAGACGCCAAACCATGTCGTACACCTCTGGACCCGAATCTAAAGCTATCAAAAGACCAATGCCCTCAAACTGAGCAAGGAAAGAATGCCATGGCGAAGATGCCATATAGGCAATCAATCGGATCACTCATGTGGGCAGCAGTAGCCACTCGACCAGACATTGCATTTGCGGTGTCACTACTATCTCAATTCCTCGAAAATCCAGGTGGCACACATTGGACTGCAGTCAAACGAGTCTTTAAATATTTGAAGACTACAAAAGACTACAAGTTAACACTTGGAAAGAATCGAGAAGGACTGGTTGGTTATGCAGATGCTGATTGGGCTTCGCAAGAGCATAGGCATTCTTATTCGGCTTATGTCTTTCAGATTGATGGAGGGACTGTATCATGGAGTTGCCAGAAGCAATCCATTGTAGCCCTCTCATCAACTGAAGCCGAATTCATTGCCTTAACTCATGTGAGCAAAGAGGCTCTATGGATGCGCCATCTCATCTCTGAAATATTCCAACCACTGAATTCACCAGTCAAAATCTTTTCAGACAATCAGTCTGCCATTACGATTGCCTATGGCAATCAACAACATGCTAGGACGAAGCATTTCGATATTCGTTTGTATTTCATTGGAGATACAATCGAAAATCAAGACGTCACAATCGAATATTTGCCAACAGACCAAATGTTGGCAGATATCCTCACAAAAGGGTTACCAAATCCACGGGTCAAAATGCTCAACGAAAAACTCAGTATATATTAGGTTTGAGGGGGTGTGTTGGGTGCATATGTGCACCAGGCTCCAAACCTAATATTTATGTTGTTCTTTCTTTTGATTTTGACATGAAACTATGCTGACATTCATTCTATGCCTGTCACAATTTTCTTTGATTTTTTCGAGGCTGTATTACTACTCCTTTTCATGTTCTGTCCAACCGACCCTTTGTGGGTGGTTGTGGACAAGTTTCCTTTTTGAGCTGCGGCTGTTCACTAACGTGTTACGTTCTATGGGCGCTTAATTATCCGAAGGGCGCACCATTGCCTCAAGGGCGCTTAAAGTGCCGGAACTTCGTATATGTGAGTGAAACAAGCCCATGCGCAGCCTCCCCTCCTCAGTGTTGACTATCACTGAGGAGGTGAGTTTAATAGTGTACTTTCATAGTATGAAACTGAAAAAGCATGTAGAACATTAAATAGTTTATTAATCTCCTGCAAGTCCCATCGTTCATATCTGGCATATAACTTCCTACTAGCCCAAACCGAGTTTCTACAGTTTTGTTCGATACCGACAGCGAGCCATGTCGCTGCGGATGATATCCTGATCCAGGAAGGGCATGACGTCCTTCACTGTGTTCTCGTTCTGCTGGCGCAGATCGAAGAGGTTTGCAATGTACCATTCTTCTTCAGCACACACAGCATGGGCATGGCCTGCTGAGGTTGATCTCATGGTTGGTCTCCCATAGTGGCAGGAGTTCTAATGGAATTCCACTGACTAGGTCAGTGATTCTTTCCATCCATTCCTCGCAGAGGCGAGGAAGGTCATCATCTGTGAGGATGATGGTGGTGGTTGACTTAGAAGCCATTAGGCGCTGTGTGCGTCTATTAGGTCCCGCGGTGTGCGGAACCATTTTCCTCTTCCCCATCGCTTTCACCGTTAGGTGAGAGTGTCTCTCCCTACGGTTGTAGGGTGAGTTCGAGGACGAGTCGTCCTGCGACTTGTCCTCCTGCCTTCAATGAGCCAGGTTAGGCTTCGGTGCCCAGGTGATCCTGCTCACCCGTGGCCCCTTTTCCCCATTCGTTGATCCGTCGTCGTCGAGCGAGACCTTGCCCGTGGGGATCACTTCGTTGCGGATCGTCCCTGGGCTCGAGAAGTCCAGGGTTATGCCGAATCTCCTTAGGAATGGTGTCCCTAAAATAGTGTCGTAATATTCGACGTTCACTACGTCAAAATATTCGTCGTATGTTTCACGACCAAATTTGATGGTCGTGTTCGTTCCATAGTTGATCGTGGAATGGATGCCTATGCAGGCTAGCTGCAGCGCGATTGGCTGCTCCAGGGAGAATGTCTTCATCCCTGTAGCTCACGTGAATTCGGGGGATAGCAGTACCCCTTCGCTGCCGCTATCTAGCAGGCAGTGGGCTTTTAGGCCATTTATTTCCCAGTACCCCGATAGGGTACGGTTCTCACTGCGCGGGCGCGTTGGCCACGTCCTGTGTTTGCTTCGGTGGTGATACACCGGCTCGGCCACCTTGTCTGGCGTGACCGACGTGCGTGCCGCCATGACTTTCGTGGCGGTTTCGTCTTCCGGCGCGAATCTGATCACGCTGGACCTATAGGTGGTAGGGCCGTCTTGAAGAGTTGCTCTATTGAGCTGGTCTTGGCATTGTAGCCCTTTTTGAGGACTTTGTTGCGCAGTGTTTCATGCAGCGCCGACATGAACCGTCTCCGGAACGTGTAATCGTCTGGCGGCTGTATCATACGCGCCGCGTATTTCGTGAGCTTGTTCAGCATCGCCTGAACGGTTTTCATGCCCTGCATGACCGCATGGAATAAATTCGATGCGTGATGGTACGTCAGTGTGTGCAGGAACCTTTTTTGAAGGCCTTGCATCACAGTTTCCAGCATCCAGCTGCGGACCTGGCGATTGAAGCGTTCTACGTTTCGAAGGAACCACTCCTGGGCTTCGCCTGTGAGGCGGGTGCCCACGTAGCCGACCTGCATGTCTATGCTGGTCAGCCCCAGGAGGGCAATTCATTTTCAGCCATCGTAGGATGGCTGCCACAAAGATTTCAAACTCTTCGAGGTCAGATCCCCGGCGTATGGCTCGGGGTGAGCCAATTTCACGCCGGCTTTCACTAGCACAGACTTCTCCAGGTCTGTGTCCACGGCGTCGGCTAACGCCACGCGGATCATCCGTGTGATCCCATCGTACGGCTCCATTGGTATGACGTCGGCCTGGTCAGGGATTCCCTGGCCTTCCGTTGGGGCCATGGATCGCTCGCGCGGCTGTGACGCCACGCGGGGCAGGCTGTTGTATGCCCTGACAGGCCCCGGGCCCGGATCGGGCTCAGGATCGGGAGCATTTTGTGCTCTCATTTCCAGGCGCATTTTGTGCCTGGTGTCCCTGGTCAGTCCCACGTTGCAGATCCGCAGCCTGCTGTTGTAGGCTGCGCGTGCCTGCCGTGCGTCCTGTACAGCTCGCGTGAGCTGCTCGTCGGGCAGCTGAGTGGTGTGGCTGTGGGCCACCGTTTCTTCAGTGTTATTCGCTAGTAACTTGAGTGCCCGCATATGGCAGCGCGCGGCTGCAGCTTCTTTACGCTGCCCATGTGCGACTTCGAGCTCTAAGCTCTCGGTCGTCATTTCAGAGTCAGGCTCTGAGGCGACCTGTTCCCTAATGATCTGTTGGTTCGTCTTACAGCTGTCCATTGGGGCGGCTGGTTGCTCTTGAGGTTCGTTTCTGAACCTTACGTCCTGTTCGACCGGGACGGCTGACGGCAGCATTCGCTGCTTTTCCCGCTCCTTTCGGCGCAGGTCTTCCGCGTCGTGACTGCATTCGTTGGCTGAGGACTGTCGTGAGCTCGGACGAGTTGTGCCGCGTTCCCCGTGCAGGCGGAGGGTTTTCTGGATGTCCTCCAGCGTGGCTGTGTCTTGTAGCCTGACCTCCTCCGCCTGGTGGAGTTCCTTGCCGATTGCCATTAGGGCGGTGGCGGCGTTGTCAAGCTGCAATGCCAGCTCATCGTGCTTGTGGCGCGTCAGCGTGCTTCGGTGCAGCGCAGCCTGCACCAGTTTATTCAGAGCCTCTGCCGTCTCGTGGTCGATGGCGTGAGCCCTCAAGCTCTTGCAACTTGAGCTCGAGTATTCTGAGCCCTGACCATCATCTGGGGCTCGTCTTTTTTGCCGTGGTCCCCCTTCAGGGACGATCGTTGTCGCTCTACTTCGTGAGCGTCGGTTCGAGTTGTGGCTTTGTGCCCACCTCGATGTTGTTGCTCTACCGTCTGATGACGGCGAGACTTCTCTGCCCTTTCCCTTGTCTCGGGGTAGAGGGGAATGGGGGGTGGCGCCGACTGGTTGCCCGGCATCGTCTCTTCCTCGGCCACGCTCGACGAGATGTGGTTGGGGTTTTCCTTGTCCTCCACTGGGGGGACGAGGGCGGTGAGATCTACGATCTCTCCGTCCTCTATCGTCCTGGACTCTTGGTCCAGGGTAGCGTCAGCCGTCGTGTCGCTGGGCTGCACCTGGGGTGTGGACCTCGAGCTCGTCACTCGTGTCCGTCTTCGACTGCGTGGAATCATCATGCTCACAGCCGACAGTAGAGGGTCTACTGGAGGGTCTCAATGATGTTTAGTCGTCGATGCAGCAATCTTTTTCAAGATTGCTTCGAATCCACTATCAGTTGGTCGCGTGGCGATCAACCACAGGATAGTTCAAAAAGGTGTAAAGATGTTGATCTTAGTACCTTGTATCACAAGGCACTGCAGAACCTGACCAATGAGTGGTATTCTGAATGCTACGTAGTGACAGGTAAGAGTAAGATGCGATGGGAACCGCTGGCCGGTTCCCATGCATAAACTATACAGTGGGTCCCTAAGGGGCCCACTGGGATTATGTAATAACTATTGTACATGTAGATACATAGGTTATTTACAAAACCATACCCTCTCGGGGTACTGGGAAATAAATGGCGTAAAAGCCCACTGCCTGCTGGATAGCAGGAGCGCAGGGGTGCTACTATCCCCTGAATTCACACGAGCCACAGGGATGAAAACATTCGCCCTGGAGCAGCCAATTGCGCTGCAGCTGGCCTGCATAGGCAGCCGTTCCACTATCAATTATGGGACGAACACAATCATTAAATTTGGTCGTGAAATATATGACAAATATTTCAACGTAGCGAACGATGAATATTACGATGTGATCCTAGGGACACTGTTCCTAAGGAGATTTGGCATCACCCTGGACTTCTCAAGCCCAGGGACGATCCGCAAGGGGAACGAAATAATCCCCATGGGCAAGGTATTGTTCGACGACAACAAGTCAACGAACGAAGGCAACCAGGGTGAGCAGAATCACCCCGGCGCCGAAGCCAAACCTGGCTCATTGAAGCCAGGAGGATGAATCGCATAACGACTTGTCCTCAAGCTCCCCCTACAACGGTAGAGAGACCCTAGAGAGAGGTGCTCTCACCTGACGGTGAAAGCGATGGGGAAAAGAAAGGCAGCTGTCAGAACCGTCCACACCAGGCGTAAGATCCCAATGTTGAAGACCCTGCACTAAAAAGGGGTGCCTGTTCTGGTTGGTCGAAAGAGATAAGAAGAAGAACAAGTCTGAAGTAGACAAGCCTCGAAGTAAGAGATTGAGAGAAGAGAGACGATAGAGTGAGCAAGGTATCCTCAAGTACTTAAGGGCACAGGAGACGGTGTAATGTATATGATAACCAAACTAGCGAAATACATGGAGCAAGCTCTGGTATTTATCTACTTTGGAAAAGGGGGATGAGTCAGAAGAGAATAGGAGGGATGAGTCACCGTGAGTCAGAATGAGTCAGAATGAGTCAGAGTGAGTCAGAGTGAGTCAGGTGAGTATGAGAAGGAGTCAGAACAACAAGAGGGATGAGTCACAATGAGTCAGAATGAGTCAGAACGAGTCAGAGTGAGTCAGGTGAGTCATGAAGAGGAGTCAGGACAATAAAGCTGATATGGTACACAATAGGGGAACTGAGTCATGATGAGTCAATGAAAACAAGAAGAGTGAGTCATGAGGGATACTGGTAAATCAAGAGTGACTCATGGAGACAATAATGAGTCGTCTAAACCCCTGAGCCAAGCAACAATCCGGAACCACACATCTCTGCTCCAGACACACAGCCTCTGAGGCAATGCTTGACTTTCCAAAGTCAATCGAAGGGGGTGGTGTAGGGTTAGGTGGTTGAGAGGGTTGGAAATGATCGAAACAATATGGGTCATAGCTGGTGCTAACCCCGTTTTCCAATATCTGAATCTCTACACTTCTCTTGCCCTCATGCACAAAGGGAATATAGTACATAGGCATGTCAACTCGTCCTAAGGAAGGGTTGAAGAAGAGTTCATGGGGATCAAGGCTTCCCCAATCCATGCTGTCGGCACTCATCCTGCCAGATCGTCGCCTGGTGTGGACCGGTGATGGTGCCCGAATGCTTGGTGACATCTGCATAGGGAATAATGACGTAGGCACACATGTGGGAGTGGCAGTGAAGCACATGGCACTGGAGGTGATGGCTCAACTTGGGGTATGAAGATGTGATGGCAGTGGTCTGATGAGATGATTGGGGGAAAAGATTCCGTGTAAGCGCTCAGCGCAGTTGGTGAAATAAACCGGTTCATGACAGCAGCCCCCCGTGCCGCGGGACCTAATAGACGCACACAGCGCCTAATGGCTTCTAACCCAACCACCACCGTCATCCTCACGGATGCATCCCTTGCCTCCATGAGGAATGGATGGAGAGAATCACCGACCTAGTCAGTGGAATCCCATTAGAACTCCCACCGCTGCGGGAGAGCAATCAAGAGATCAACCTCATCGATCCCAACAAACACATGCAGTATCAACTACCAAAGTGCCCCGAACATTTCCGAGAGGAACTGTCCGCAAAAATAGAACGCTACACCACTGCAAAGTGGTGGATCCCAGCAGTGGCACAGCAATCCGTACCCATGCTGTGCGTGCCAAAGAAGAACGGTACACTACAAACCATCTTCAATCTGCGCCAGCAGAACGAGAACACTGTGAAGGACGTTACGCCCTTCCCAGATCAGGATATCATCGGCAGCGACATGGCTCACTGTCGGTATCACATGAAACTCGACATGTCCAAAGCATACGAGCAGATCCAGATTCATCCAGATCACATAGCAAAGACTGCCTTTGCCATGATCCTTGGCACCTTCAGGAGCCAAGTGATACAGATGGGAGACTGTAACGCTCCATCGACATTCCAACGGCTGATGACAGCCATCTTCCGCGACTGCATAGGTCACTTCGTCCATGTTTACATGGACGACATATTCATTTTCTCGCTCTCGATACAAGAGCACGAGGAGCACCTCTATATTGTCTTTGACAGACTGAGGAAGAACCACCTTTTTCTGAGCAAGAAAAAGGTTGATCTCTATTCCATCCAAATGGAGTGCCTCGGCCACATCATCGATGGCCAAGGTGTACACGCCGATGAGGATAAGACGCAATACATTCGCGAGTGGCGAAGGCCGTGGATGTTCAACGACGTCCAGCGTTTCCTCGGGCTGGTACAATACCTGGCACATTACATGCCAGATGTTAGCGCATACACGACCCCATTGTCGGGCTGTGCGCGTAACAACCATCCATTCGAATGGACTCCACTGCTAGACAAATGCTGGCAAAGCATTAAGGCGTTGGCCTGTAAGGCCCCGATCCTGCGTCCAATCGACACACGGTGCCCAGAGCCGATATGGGTTATCACCGACAGGTCAAAAGCCGGCGTCGGTGCGGTCTACGGCCAAGGCCCTGATTGGAAGACCTGTCGGCCAGTCGGCTTCTTGTCAAAGAAGTTCAGTGTTGCTCAGCAACACTACCGGACTCATGAGCATGAGACAATCGGAGTGCTCGAGGCTCTCATGAAATGGGAGGATAAGCTACTGGGACGAAGGTTCACCCTCGTCACAGACCACAAAGGGCTCGAATACTTCAAGACCCGGAAGAGCCTATCTGACTGCCAGGTCAGATGGTGGGAATTTCTATCCCGCTTCAACTTCAACACCGTTCATGTTGACGGTGTAGAGAACAAGGTAGCAGACTGCCTATCGCACTACTACGAGAGCGACACAAGTGACGACAGTTACCCGAACCACATCTTTGTAAATAAAGACACGCGCTTAGACCCGGAAGGTGAGCTACTGCCCACCAACCGGTATATCGAGCTGTGAACAGCAGCAACGAGACGGTCTAACTGCCTCGCAGAGAAGACAGAGGCGTGGATATTGGAATCCGCCACATTAAACAAGGGCTCACAAAAGCCCACGAACTGCGTCACATCATGCGACGACGACGACAATGATGTCTGAGTCATCACCGCAGGCAACAACAGCGCACCACTGCGCCACAGCATCAAACGGGGCATAGACCTGTCCAAGGTCTTATGAGACACATACCATAAGGACCCCATGTTCTCAAAGATCATGGAGCATCCGGACGCGCACCTGAGATTCGGCATCCGGGACGGGCTGATCTGGACAAAGAATCAGCTCAAAAGAGACGTCATCGCCATCCCCCGATCTGTTCTTCAGGGGGGAAGGAAGCTGATCGAAATCATCATCGATCGAGCACACCAGATAGTCAGTCACTATGGCCATCTGAAGACATCGAACTACATTTGAAGGTCATACTGGTGGCCAGGCATGAGCCCGGACATCGAGTCATTCTGCACATTGTGCGTGAAGTGCCAGATGACAAAAACCGGGCCACAACAGCCCAAGGGTTTACTACTTTACTACACAGCCTACCCATTCCAGATAGGCCGTGGCAGTCGATTGGCATCAACTTCATGGGGCCCCTGCCCAAATCAAATGACTTACTACCTGATGGTAGTCATCAACTGACTAACGGCGCACGTCCACCTTGTCCCAACAACGACGAGTGTGTCAGCCAAGGGAGTAGCCTGGCTGTTTCTAAAAGAAATCATCTGGCTCCATGGAGTCCCAGACTCCATCGTCTCGGACAGAGACTCAAAGTTCACATCTATCTTCTGGCATGAACTACAGCGACACATGAGGACCAAGCTCCTCATGTCAACTGCCTTCCATCCCCAAATGGATGGAGCAACCGAGCACGCAAACCACTTGATCGGACAGATACTGCGCACGGTAGTCAGAGACAATCAGAAGGATTGGGCATTGAAATGCCCGATGGTTGAGGTCACCGTCAACAGCAATGTCGTGGGACCACAGGGTTCGCACCCTTTAAGCTGAACTACGGCTATATGCCGTGGATAGATCTCCCCATAGCCGTGGACACCCCGTTTAAAGGGGTAGCCCTGTTCGCACATCAGGCCAGATGGAACCTGATGGTGGCACACGATGCAATCATCGAGCATTGAGTGACACAAACGTTTCATGCGAACAAGAAACGTACGGCAAGCGACAGGTACATGGCCAACGACCACGTCTACCTCTTGACCCAAAACCTGACTCTGCCGAAAGGAAGAGCCAGAAAACTCATTCCGCGGTACATCAGACCATACTGCGCCATCGAGGCACATAATGACGCCTCGACGGTGACCCTTGAGCTCCCCGACAAGCTGAAAAGCCGTCGAATATCACTGGTCTTCCATTCAAGCCTTGTACGACGATACGAGGATAACAACGACGAATTGTTCCCTCGTCGTGAGGCCAAGTCATTCTATGACTTTGGAGCAAATGACAACGAGGAATGGCTCATCGTCGAGATTATCGCGCATCGATGGATAAACTCGACGGACCTGGAGTTCCAAGTCCGCTGGACCCTAGGTGACGTGACATGGGAACCCATGTCATTGTGCAAGGCCCTTGAAGCTCTAGATAGCTATCTAGAGATCTGGGGGGTGGGAAAGCCATGTGACCTCCCCAAGCGCCACTAGACGCGTCTGTCACGTGCACACCACATGACGCGCTGGCCTCAGCGTGGTTAAATCTTCACCTCGGATCTTTCCAAGACCCATCGCTTCTTGGAAGCAACCACCACCACCATCATCTCCCCACAAAGATGATGCCATCTAAAGATGGGATGGACATTGATACGTTAATGTTTGCGATATACTCAATGGCCCCGAGACAAGGGGCCGCCGACATCCTACAAGCCCCAGTGGATCAAGAACACTGGATGATCGTAGGATGGGAAGATGCTCTGGCCATCGTCCACCCAGACGACTGCGATACCTGCATGGCTTACGTGGTGCACTTACAGGCCATGACAGGCACCCACAAGGTGAAGCTGAAAGATGAAGACATTGGCGACGCCGTCAACGCGGCCTGGGGATGGCTCCTGAGGGGCATCACATGTGATGCGCAAGTGGAGCCCCTGCGGGACGTTCATGACCTCAAAAAAGAGGTCAAGGACTTGGAACATGCAGTCGAAGACCAGGACAACGCGCTCAAAGTCAAGCGCGCCAAAGTAAAGGAGCTCGAGGAGCAGCTGAAGGCACTCCAGCTCACACACGCAGCCTCAAAAAGGCCGCACCATGACCAGGCCACAGACCCAGTGGCTGGCCCTTCATCACCTCCTGTGACGGCACCCTTGCCAGCGCACGCAGCCTTGGGACTGGCTTCCCGATTATCAGCGACCACCCCGACGTCAACAGAGGGGCGGAGCGCACCGTCTGACGTGGTGTACAGCATCCTGGACGGATGGGAGTCCAACTCCTCCGTCTGGAAGACCTACGAGCCGGACAGGGCTCAGCAGATGGCTGAGCAACCAAAAAAGAAGTGCAAGAAATTGCGCGGCACCCACAACATGCACAATGGCCTGGCCACTGCGAGGGAAAGTGCGATCAGCGCATACCTGGCCACATCATCGTCGCACACAATCAACAACCCTGCCCTACAACGGCAGGTAGCGTTGGTCAAGGCCCAGTACATCGGGCCTCACCTGGACCTGCCGCCACCGGCGGGGACAGTTCACTCTCCCTACCTGGGGGAGGGAATGATCATACCACCCAGAGACCCGCTGATCTCTGAGATGGGCTTCCTACCATGACCAGTAGGAAAGGCACAGCAATGGTGTACTCAATGGTACAACGTCTGCCTGCTCGACGATGCACGCTTCGTCGAGCTCCTAGCACACACGAAGGACACGCCGCAGTTCCTGCGCACACACGAGATGATCGGCGTGTTCAAGCGCATGGAGCATGAGCAATGCACTCGCAATCCCAAACGGGGTTGCTTCGTGATAGCGAGCGGCACCCCACTCGACATCGCAGCCATCCTGAAGGGTTGGATACACAACCCTGAAGGAATTCCTTCTGGCATCCGTGACAATGTGGATGGAACCCTCAACCTCGAAGACATGGATGTCTGGATGTGGTTGAAGGCCCTCGCGCCCCGAGTAAAAGGGGTCGTGTCACCTCTTAAGTCGAAACTCCTCGACTTGTTCGGCTCGACTGACCAATGGTCAAGCTTCATCGATGCCAGGGAATGCCTGACACCGCAGAGCACCAGCCTGCAGTTTTCCATCATGGGTCCATACCCTGTGAGAGGCCAAGCTGGCTCCAACATCCCGCTCGCCGAGATCACACAGTGGCTGGCCCGCTACGCCGGCGTCACTCGCAAACAAGTGGCTCACATTGAACATTATGTCCAACGCAGTCTCACTGGCGCAGCATTCAGTGCCACCGCACAGGAGGGTCAACAAAAGATCCTCTAGACCAGCCATGTGAGGGCCACGGCGCCACTGCCACTCACTCACACTCAGCTCGATCAAGAGCTTGCGAGCATCCGGCCTCCTCCCCAGGCCAACGACCCGGCCATCGAGGCCATACTCCACGAGGACACCATTCTCACCAACCAAGTGGGAACCCCCACCAGTGGTGAGGCAGAGCCACCACACCCAACCACCCCCATGGATGTGGAGGTGCCTCAAGCAGAGTCGCGTGCTCCACCGGCCCCATATGATGACGATGTCATCATATCGGAGTCACTAGAGGATGCCATCATGGATGACCTCTATGAGTCCTAAAAAGTTCCCTATAGTTGTCTATAGAGGGGGAGGGTGAAAATAACCTATGTATCTATGGATGTATAGTAGTTATTACATAATCCCAGTGGGCCCCTCAGGAACCCACTGTATAGTTCATGCATTGGAACCGGCCAGCGGTTCCCATCGCATCTTACTTCCACCTGTCACTACGTAGCATTCAGAATACCACTATTTGGTTAAGTTCTGTTGTGCCCTTGTGATACAAGGTCCTAAGATCGACATCTTTACAGCGACCTCAAGACCAGGAACATTCAGAGGATAACCATGTCGAAGGGTGGAGAGGAGGGACGAGATAGATCACTTGCGAGGAAAGGGGGCCTGTCAAGATTGGTTTTTAGGCGTTAATATCGTGTTATTAGTGAACACAGCGAATGCCCGAATAACCTGTGCAAATAAGTATGCCGTTCGGCGAATAGGTGAACCAACAAATGTTCACAAGATAAGAGGGTTGCCCGAACGGAGATCGCCCTATCTACAGTCGTAGCGAAATAGCCCATGACACTTGACGATGTAACGTGCAAGGTGTCACAGAAGGTCTGTCTAAGTAGTGACAATCCCTTCGCCGACAGCACAGATAATAGTTCAAAGGCTAAGGTAACGAAGATGAAGTATGAGAACTCACCAGTGATGCCTAAGTCCTCTTCTGGTCGAAGATAGAAATCTACAGGAGAAGGCTCAAGACCATGATCACAGCAAGGTCAAGTTTGCACAAGATGGACGTATGATAATTGAACTGGGGAATATACATGCGAATGTAAACTAATTATATTGAATGCTCGTAAGGTATCAGTGAATAGGAAAGAGACTGTCACAAGTCAGGGTTGGATAGGGGTGCGCAGTCATGATACAACATAGATGAAATAAACATACAATAGAGTGAGAGAGGAGGGAGAACATGAAACGATGGAGAGTAAAGGTGGCGAAGGCACTTACGTACGAAATCATGTCTTGGGACCCGCATATACACCGCCCTGCACGGACTCTTCGTCTGCTGGGTTGATCCCACACGACCTACGGGTAGGACGCCCCGCGAATGCATCCCGACCATATGAACACCTAAAGGAGGTTGAATCAAGAAGATAATGGGGCTAGTGATGAACCATCACACCAGGTAAATGGTATTGATCATATTTGATGGCATGCCTGCTTGCGAAATGTGCGAGCAGCGAATAGTGGTTCGGAGAATGGGGCGAACAGTGAATGGAGTGGACATAGAGGAAGAGTGGTCGAAGGGTGAGGCGAACTCTGGCGAAGATGCTAGGGAGTGAGGAGGGGAAAGTAGAGGCAGTGGGGTAAGGGAAATAGACAGGTCATGACAGGGCCGTGGTTAAAGCTAGTATGGGATGTAATATACAACATGATCGACAAAGAAGACACCGGCTGAGAAGAAGACAGAAAGGACAAGTTAAGACATCATTAAGCTTTTGCAAGAACAAAAAGGACTCTTTAAGGTGTAAGGATGGCATGTCGCTTACCACTTCTTGTGGTGAGATCACAAGGGTCAACCTGGGAGCACCCTTTGGGAGAGGAAAGGCCACTGTGAGAATGGCCGTGCAAAGTAGGCAAAGAGGAACAGCGGCCCTCGGAAGAGCGTGCATGGTCCGGGGCATGATCGTCTTCCGTTTCAGCAAGGGGGGGCAGCAAATTTCCTGGGGCGTCGACGCAGTCGCCCCTCTGAGGCGACTGCTGAGATTCTGCCACGACCGGACGACCATTGCGCCAAAGTGGCTGATCCTGCATTCATCGCAACATTGTCCACAACCACACTAAAATTACCTTCACCATTCACTTCCTTCAAGGCACCATAGATGTAAATTGCCGTGTTAACATTGGGGGTAGGGGTGCGACTCCAATGAATGGATTTGCCATCGTACATGCACCTGCAGTACTACCAATAAGCAAAGTGGGAAAGAAACAAATTTAAAGCAAGAGTACACACTCTATAATGAACACCTTAGTGCCATCCCAGACGTAATCCGACACCCCTAGATTGAACTTTTGGGTGTTGGAATCCACATCCATGACAGCGTTGTTGAGGACAGCGCCAAGGGCCCAAAGGACGACCACCTTATCATCAGGAATTCCCTCCTCGTAGTCATCACTAGAAGGATCTCCTGGATAAGGGATTAGTGATACAGCATCCATCAAGATTTTGCTCGACAACGCCACGTACACGCGTCCCACCATGCAGGCGATGGTGTCGTTACGGAGGAGCTTCTCACCCAGAGGGGTATACAAGTGTATTTCCATAGGAAGTAAAGTGGCCACCAAGGTCTCCAACACCGTATCATAAAAGGAATAATACGTGGGTGGCGTCGTTTGGCGACATCCTCCGCGAAGACAAAGGTTGGCCATCAACGTAATGGTAGACATTGTGAACAAGTAAAGACAAAGGGAAGATACGGCGTCCCTATTTTTTTGAGAATAAATCCCAAGAAAGGACACCTACTAGTAAGACAGGGCATGAGGGATCATAAACAAAATCCACGTAACTAGGAAAGCACTGAATGCACCCTAAAGGACGGTGTTATCCAACCATACATGGATGGAGACATAGCACCATTTTGAGACAGGGCTGGTAAGGGAAAAGAAAGAAAGAACTTTAAAAAAATTATGGACAAATCCAGAAAATCACCTACGCGTCACATCCCCCTGCGATGTGAGACAAGGAATAACAAATGAAATACACACCAAGCGAGGCAGGGAAGGGCGGAAAAGGACATGCCTCCCAATGCCATGGTAAATAGGTCCAGTCCAAACAGGCAGAAGGATGGAAAGGGGACAGGAGGCGACAACAGATAGGAAAGGTAGGAAAGGAATTGGCACTCCGCGCATCTCTCCCCCCTGCCACCCGCGAGACACGGAGAAACCCAGGCCACCTTAAAAGGAGAGGCGAGTACGGAACAACCCGGTAGGAAAGGGCATCGAATCAAATGAATACAAATTCCTCTGCATAACCATAAGCACAGCCATTTCCCTTCATGTAGAACCCTCCCTCTCCTTCAGAGAGAGAGTTATACACGATTCGTAGTGGTTGGCGCCGTGCAGTGCTGAATGGTGGTAATCGCCGGTGAACAGCGGTGGCCACCAGCGTTCGGCAGTGCTGAGTCATGCTATCCACGGCCGAGCTGTATCTCACGGTCTCAAACACCAACGCAGGGTAGACACCCACCATGTGTCCTGCGGTGAGTACTGCCCGTCCCTCATATACAGCGCATATCACTGACGAACCCAAGGGCCTCACATTGCTGGAAGAACAGTGAGCAAGAAGGGTGAGGGCTCCTCAGTGCAGGCGCATTATGCACTGATCCGTAGTGTCGATCCTTCTTATGGTCATGCTCTCATTCTTGTGAGTCACAAGCGAGACATGGCCCAGTTACTCAGGAGACGCATTTTGAGACACTTCACTTGTGAATTCATCGAGAAATGACATCGGTCGATGAATATACAGATATTGCCTAGTTTTTCTGTAGCCAAATTTGCTGAGAACTGTTATGCAAGAGCCGCAAGTAGTCCAGAACGTCTTCATGCAGACGTGAGATACGCATTTTGTGCATGAGAATAATCTCTTGGATCATAAGGTACTTACAAATGATCGAATCAAACAACCCCGGGAATAAACCTACACGGAACTGAGCGTCGATAAGCTTCCCAACTCACACCAAATTCCTTCTTGAGAGCGGCATCCTCGAAGCTGCCACACCCCAACAATATCATCGCATATCACATCCCCATCACCCATCCAAGGAAGACCCATTGCACAGGTGTCGACATAAGGACATAAGTAGATCTGCACTTCTTCACTGTTTGGGGATTCAGACGAACCGGCATAAGTATTCCTAATCGATGATTGGCCTTAGCAAATATGGTCCCCCTACTAAGCACTCGGTCTGCCCAGGTCGGTGGTGGATTTGGGTGTTTGGTTGCAATCCGCTGGAAGATTGCCGCGAGAGTAATAAGGATGACCTTGACTAGTGGCGACATGCTTCCAGCCTATGGGTGACTTGGGGAGGGACGGCGGGGTACAGGGAGGCCAAGGGCAGGTGAGGCAGGTGAGGCAGGTGAGTCTCAGCGCTGAATGTCACTTGATAACATCGCTCACCTGGGAGGCGGAGCGAGTGGCAATGACATTCCTCGTGGAACTCAAGGGTGCACCAATGGCCGCCCCTTGGCGTTGGGTGGGAGCAAGGTCCGATGGGACGTGGTGAACCATGGTGCTGTCATGACGTGTTTATTTCCCATACTCAGAAGCTCAGTTTTCCTATTTTCTCACCCCACCTTCGTGTTCATTCCGATCACCATTGTCATGTTCGGCAACCAATTCTCACTGTTCGTGCCAACTACCATAGCCACGCCGTCAAACGCACGATTGACGTCTTGGGACTGACTCGGCAGTCATCACTGGGCCTACCACCTCCTCTGCTCGACCCTCTTCCGATGGTGTTCTGATAGTTGGGTTGTCATGACCTGTGTATTTCCTGCACCTTGGTATCCCCATTTTCCCTTTCGCTACTCCTCCTCAGTGTTCGCTCGGCTTCGCCCTCCACCTTGACCTCTCCTCCCCTATGTCACTTCTGTTTGCCCTTCCTTGCATTTCGCCAGCAGGCACACCATCAAATACGATCGATACCATTCACCCGGCATGATGGTTCATCATTAACCCCATCGTCTTCTTAAATCCAACCCCATTGGGCATTCGTATGGTCAAAGTATGTTCGCAGGACATCCCTTCCATAGGTCATGCGGAATCAACCTGGTAGACCAAGAGTTCGTGCAGGGTAGCATGTATGCGGGTCCCAAGACATGGTTTTGTCCATAAGTGCCTTCGCCACCTTTACTCTCCGTCGTTTCATGTTCTCCCTCTTCTCACATTCTATTGTATGTTTATTTCATCTATGTTGTATCATGACTGCGCACCCCTATCCAACCCTGACTCGTGACGGCCTCTTTCCTATTCACTGATACCTTACGAGCATTCGATATAAGTAGCTTACATTCGCATGTATATTCCCCAGTTCAATTATCATATGTCGTTCATCTTGTGCAGCTTTGACCTCGCCGTGGTCATCGTCTTAAGCCTTTGCTTGGAGATTTCCATCTTCGACTAGTAGAGGACTTAGGCATCACTGGTGAGTTCTCATACTTCATCTTCGTTACCTTAGCCTTCTAACCATTTTCTGTGCTGTTGCTTCGCCAGCGAAGGGATTGTCGAGACTTAGACAGCCCTTCCATGAGACCTTGCACGTTACATCGTCAAGAGTCACAGGCCATTTCGCTACGACTGTAGATAGGGTGAGCCCCGTTTAGGCAAATAGGCAAACCCTCTTACCTTGTGAACATTCATTGGTTCACCTATTCGCCAAATGGCATACTTATGTTATGAATTGAGTAGGGTCGGCTCTGGATGTAGTACCGCGTGGCCCCATTATCACATGTGTACACATATCCGGCTACCCCTAACCCCGAGCTATGATCCGAGTCGATCCCCTGACCGAGGTTGAGCACCGGCGCATGACAATGCGCCGGCGGCACCTGATTTCCCTGTGACCCTTCTACATACTATCAAAGCGCCACTACCAGTTAAATAGTTAGTATTGTATGTAGAAAGCTTTAGGCAGTAAAACTCCAATTCTTCAGTGATTGTTCGGGCCCACTGAGGCCACTGATTTCTTTGACTCGAGGGTGTTATGAGTTGGTGTCTGTTGTTGTCACTGCGCGCGGTGTTAGCGCAAACAACCGTAGCTGTTTTCCCATCTCATATTCCCTTTCTGCTTTTCTATGAACCTCACGAACTCCTCATACGTACGCTACCCCGCCGCCCAGACTTTCTACAACTTATTTGCACAAGTTATTCGGGCATTCGCTGTGTTCACTAATACACGATATTAACGCCTGAAAACCAATCTTGACAGTATAATTGAACTAACAGCTACAGTCAAAGCATTACCCTATTTTTCATGTCATCTACACAACAAGAGAACCCTGTTGTCCATAGAACCCACCCGACAGGTCCAGTTCCTACTCCAGCACCACTCCAGAGGCGAGCAGCTTCTGCCTCGTTCCCTTCACAAAACCCCACAGAGGACATCATCCCTTTCTCTCACCTCGTCGCCATGTCTGCATGTCGGCCTACACCATACCACCCGGTCCCCGAGCAGGCATCACCGCCTCTTTTCGATGTTCAATGGCAGCTGACTCCAGGCGAACAGCATTTCTCCCCTCAGCGACCACTTTCAGCCAGCACCCCCATATCTAGTCATAGGCCCTGCGCCGATTCTTTACGCCGCTTATTCGCCCCTAATTCACCTAGCGGTCGCCCACAGAACCCTAGCACATTTCAAGAACCTTATCCTTCTAGGCTCCCTCGGATTGCCGGTGCTTCAGGACTCCGATTACAATCGGCCTTCGCACGACCACACTTGCCACCTGCTTCGCCTAGTCACACTCCGAACCCTTTCTCGACGTGCACTACGCCCAGCGTCCTCTTAACCCTCAGCCTACATCTCCTCTCAATTCTAGGCATACCACCCCTGTACACGCAGAATCTCGGGCTCGCACACCCGCTTCGCACAATTCTTCATCTCATTCGCATCACTCACATGTTTCTTCGCACTCTTCGCAGGCTCTTCGCAGTCTTCACCATTCGGTACATAGTGACCATACTCGAGTCAGCTCTCAACCTACTCCCCCTCGCGAGGCACCTTTGGCGGACCAGGGACATCACGCTGACCCTGCGCCCGAGCAAAATCTTGGCTATCCCGCTACTGGCGTGCCTTATTATGACCCGAATGCTTTGCCTTTCGGCAGTGCCCCACCTCTATTCACAGGACAACCTCACCCGTTTGTGGGACAACCTCCCCTGTACCAACCTCCAGCCCAGATTCCTGCCCCACCTGGCGGGCCTGTGCCTCTTCCATTCACGGGACAACCTCTCCCCTTCGCGGGACAACCTCCCCCGCAACAGCCCCTGGCCCAGATTCCTGTGTTAGCAACTAGGGGCTATGGCAGGGAAGGTTCGGTAGAGTTCTTAGAAAACTAGAATCAAATATACTCTCTCAGTGAATTTATTGTCACTGATATATTAATACAATACCTAGAATCAAATATACTACATGATTTTCAGTCAACATGCTATGTAAATATGAAAGATACTACTCGCCTCTCTCAGTGAATTTATTGTCACTGAGAGAGGAGTGTAATCCTGTCTCAGAAGGCATATACTTGCACCCGGCCCTTTAGCGCCCAAGGGCTCGCGCGTCGAAGTCGTTTCAAACTCCGCTGGGTGCAGCCGCCTGTGAAAGTAGCAATAACAGAATGAAATGGAGAGATAGAGAGTGACTAGAAAATTTCGAAAATAAGCAGAGAAATGAATGCATGGTACAAGAACAGTATGAGAAAATATTGAAACACCACACAATAAATTGAATATATTATGCTTGATTTTGGTGCAGGAGCATAAATGCACCCAACAGATCTTTCTGTTCGTCAGACTTGGCTGCGGCAGAGGGTCTGGGTCGAGCGTTAGCACGTGGCGTAGAAGAAGGTTCAGAAGAGGAAGGGGGACGAATAGAGGTTGTAATCTGCTTTTCGCCTTGGCGCTCCCAGTAGCGATTGTCAATGCGAAGAGCCTGACGTTTGAGATCGTCGAGACTTTCGGGACGTTCGTAGGGGAGCATGTGGTCTTTGATGCGCTCGGCGAGGCTGTTGTAGAAAGCGTCGTAAAGGGCGGCATCGTTCCACTCAACGTAAGAGGACAACTCAGCGAATGTGGTCATGTGGCGATTGACACGATGGGTGTCGAGCATCTTGAGCCTGCGAATAGCTCGCTCGGATACCTGGATGATGTCGGCCTGAGCGAAAAGACGACTAAGTTCGTCGACAAAGATAAGCCAGTTGCTCTGAATGGGAGGTTCTGGGAACTGAATGAGAAAAGGTTGCCACCAAATAAAGGCAATGTCGCTGAGGTAGGATGCTGCGTAGGAGACCCGCTGTCGCTCCTGCTGAAACTTTCGGGGCTTGTTGTCGAAGACCATAATACAACTAGCGATGAATGTTCGGAGAAGGCGGGGTTCTTTCCCTGTGAATTTGTCAGGTTTCGCAGCGTTGGAGTCACCATCAGGGGCGGCCTGAGGGTAGGCGAAAGGAAAGGGATAATAGGGGTTCCACGGGAACCCTGGTTGTGGCCAAGGCCCTCCTCCAAAGGGCAGAGGTGGGCCAGGAGGTCCGGGGGGCCCGGGTGGCCCGATCGGAGGCACTCCGAAATGGGGAAATGGTGGTCCGAGAGGTGGTGGAGGTGGCGGTGCAGGCCCACCAGGTGGGGCAGGAATCTGTGCCGGAGGTTGCTGCGGGGGAGGTTGTCCCGCGAAGGGGTGAGGTTGTCCCGAGAATGGAAAAGGCGCAGGCCCACCAGGTGGGGTAGGAATCTGGGCCAGGGGCTGTTGCGGGGGAGGTTGTCCCGCGAAGGGGAGAGGTTGTCCTGTGAATGGAAAAGGCGCAGGCCCACCAGGTGGGGCAGGATGTTGGGTGCATTTATGCTCCTGCACCAAAATCAAGCATAATATATTCAATTTATTGTGTGGTGTTTCAATATTTTCTCATACTGTTCTTGTACTATGCATCCACTTCTCTGCTTATTTTCGAAATTTTCTAGTCACTCCCTATCTCTCCATTCCATTCTGTTATTTCTATTTTCATAGGCGGCTGCACCCAGCGGAGTTTGAAATGACTTCGACGCGCGAGCCCTTGGGCGCTAAAGGGCCGGGTGCAAGTATATGCCTTCTGAGACAGGATTACACTCCTCTCTCAGTGACAATAAATTCACTGAGAGAGGCGAGTAGTATCTTTCATATTTACATAGCATGTTGACTGAAAATCATGTAGTATATTTGATTCTAGGTATTGTATTAATATATCAGTGACAATAAATTCACTGAGAGAGTATATTTGATTCTAGCTTTCTAAGAACTCTACCGAACCTTCCCTGCCATAGCCCCTAGTTGCTAACAAGGGTTATGGGCCCCGCAGACACTTCGCAGAAGCTTTTGGATGTGGAGAAGCTTGCAACAGATGGAAGTAATTGGCCTCTGTGGCGAGCTACTCTCACAAGTTATTTTGAGTCCAAAAATCTACTCAGGCATATAGAAGGGAGAGCCATTCGACCTCCTGATCCTCCAGTCATGCCCCCAGGCCATATTCTCACAGAAGCTGAG
Organism: Gautieria morchelliformis; assembly: GCA_015179125.1. Taxonomy (NCBI): domain Eukaryota; kingdom Fungi; phylum Basidiomycota; class Agaricomycetes; order Gomphales; family Gomphaceae; genus Gautieria; species Gautieria morchelliformis. Next base: position 7,751 of record WHVA01000598.1, on the reverse strand, counting down.
GAAACTCAGATAGAGAAGGCTGAGGAGAAGCTGGAGAAATATCTTGCCAGAGAAGGACAGGCAAAAACCCAAATAATCGTCTCAGTGTCAGAGTCACTAGCCCTGATGCTACAGAAGAGACATACAGCAAAAGAAGTCTGGGATGCATTGGTCAATGAGATGACCAAAAAGCCCAAGATGGTCCTCACCAACCTACAGAGACAGCTTCGCAGTATGAGGTGTCCTGAGGATGGAGACTTGAGAGATCACTTGGACAAGGCCCAAGACCTCTATGCTCGTCTCAATGAGATGGGAGCCAGAATTTCTGAAGGAGAGTTCACCGACATTATCCTTGCATCACTTCCACCCTCCTATGAGGCAGTTATGAATGCCCTTACCACGTCGCTCGAAGAATGTGGAATGCCCTTAGTGCCTGATGATATTATCAGAGTACTAAAGGCTCAATACGACAGGAGAAAGACTCTCAATATTTCACAAGAAGAGCAGGCATTTATTGGTTCATCTACGAAAGGGCAGAAGGGCCGGAAAGACCCGAAGGTGCTTGTATGCACTAATTGCCACAAGCCTGGACATGCTATTGAGAGTTGCTGGGCTAAAGGAGGTGGTAAAGAAGGCCAGGGGCCACGTCAGAAGAAGAAAGCGAAAGCCAAAAAGAAGAAGGGCAAAGCCAAGGCGAATGTTGCCGAAGAAGTGTCCTCTGAGGAGGATGAGAGTGGCAGTCCAGCCGCTTTCGCCAACTTCGACTGCTCTAATTTGAGTAGTTTATCTCTGGACACTGTTGTTATCCTCGACACTGGAACGACCGCACATATGACCCCTCACAAGAATTTATTGAGGGATTACAGTCCATTCTCACAGCCGCGCACAATTCGTGCAGCCAACAAAGGCACTTTTGATGCCTTCGGTTCAGGCTCACTCATGCTATCTAACAAGGTTGGAGATAAGACTGTGAACATTACATTGAAGGATACGTTCTACGCGCCAAAAATGGCTGTTACCCTCATCTCGATCGGCCGGTGCGATGATGCAGGCTATAACACACAAATAGCTGATCAGAAATGCACAATATCTAATCGTAAAGGCAGGATATTGATGCAAGCACCGAAGCTGAATGGCCTATATCGATTTGATTTACAACACACAAGTGCCGAAGCGCATGTATGCGCATCAGCCATGGAAATACATCAAAAAATGGGGCACATTTCACAAAATTCCCTACAGCACTTGCTCAACCGTGGCATGATATTAGGCATTGAATTGAGCTCAAAAGGTGACAAGGTTGTTTGCGATGCGTGCATTCAGGCGAAGATTGCACGTAAATCACTTCCTCAGGAACCCAGAAGCCGATCATCAAAATTCGGTGACAGAATTTATTCTGATGTCTGGGGACCAGCGAGACACTCCACAATTGACAAGAAATCCTATTATGTGTCTTTCATTGACGACTACTCAAGAGAATCGGTTATCTATTTGATGGCAAACAAATCGGAAGCATTTTCAAAATACAAACTCTACGAGGCCTTGATGCTTCGACAGAGGAATATGCACATCAAAGCACTTGTTTCCGACAGAGGGGGCGAATACACAAGCTCAGAATTTGAACAACATTTGGCCAAGCAAGGCACGAAGCATCGATTAACCGTGCACGACACCCCAGAGTCAAATGGTGTTGCTGAACGTTTAAACCGAACTCTAGTTGAAAGAGCTCGTGCCATGCTATTGGAATCAAGTCTTCCTAAGACTCTATGGGGGCATGCAATTTTGCACGCCAACTATCTTAGGAATCGGACACATACAAGAGCTTTGCCAGACAAAACCCCTTTTGAAATGATCCATCACGAGAAACCGAACCTGAAAGACATACACGTGTGGGGAATTGAAGTCTACGTTAAAGTCAAAGAGGGAAACAAACTAGCAGCCCGTGCCAAAAGAGCTCGGTGGATAGGAATCTCTGGACAAAGCCATGGTCACTGCATCTACTGGCCTGACTCTCAGAAGGTTTCTGTCGAGCGGAATATTATATTTGACTCAGAGATGAAGGGGGGCAAAGCTCCAATCATTTCTATTGAAGAGTCACAGCTACCTACGTCCAGAAAAATGGTACAGGCCATCTCGGCGCCAGCACCTATGCCTAGTCGCTTAGTCAGCGAGGAGGCAAAGATCGAGGAAATTGATGATGATGAACCAGAGGAACGTCTGAAAGAGCTGCAACCCAGTCAGACTGTTGATGCCAGACCTAAAGAAGCTGCTCCAACAAGGAGAAGCGAGAGAATCCGTCAGCAGCAGGTGCAGCCGGCCCTAAGTGGTCCCGTAACAAGATCTCAAACCAAGAGACATGCTGGTGCAGATATCACTACACTAGCTTACGAGGACATTGAGGACCATCAAGACAAATTATTCGAACAAGATTTATCCTCTGTCACTGACGGCATCAGTGATTATAACCTTGCCATCAGTACACTTTCGACCTCCGATCAAAACAAAGATAATGTGCTGCCGGATTTAAATCAGACCGAGCCTAGAAATGCAGATGAAGCCTTAAATGATCCTATGTGGAAAGCATCGATGGATAAAGAGTATAAGGTGCTACTCGACAAAGGTGTATGGGAAGTGGTTAAACCACCTCCTGGGGCAAATATTGTCGGAAATAGATGGGTATTCCTCTGGAAACGCAATCCAGAAGGTGAACCCATCACACCTAGATCGAGGATGGTCGCCCAAGGCTTTACACAAAGTTTTGGAGTTGACTACAATGAAACCTATGCACCTGTTGCTCGGATGACTTCCTTACGGATTATATGTGCCATTGCTGCCAGGAATAACTGGCCTATTCACCAAATGGATGTGGACAGTGCGTATTTGAATGCTACACTGCCAGAACCTATTTACATGAGACAGCCGTATGGATATGAGACCGAAGACAAAGATGATGTCCTCCTGCTGAAGAAAGCACTTTACGGCCTCAAACAATCTGGAAGGGAATGGTACAAACGTCTGAGTGGTGAATTTCTCAAGTTAGGATTCACTAAATCAGCTTCGGATGGAGCTGTATTTTGTAGACGTGGACCGAGAGGGCATGCGATTATTGCGACGGCAGTAGACGACCTCACTATCACAGCTGAGAGTCAACCAATCCTCGATGGGGTAAAGCATGATCTTGCCCAGATCTTCAGTATGAAAGATCTAGGCGAGATTCACTGGCTTTTGAACCTCAAAATCGAAAGAGATTGGAATAACAAATCGATTGCAATATCACAAGCCACATACATCCAGAAAATCATCAAAAAAATCAATCTGGATGATGCCAAAACATTTTCCACGCCTCTCGACCCAGCCGTTAAATTATCCAGGGACCAATGCCCTTCCACAGATGAAGACAAACAGAAGATGTCAAGAATTCCATACAGACAAGCGATAGGATCATTGATGTGGGCAGTAGTAGCCACTCGACCGGACATTGCGTTCGCAGTGTCATTGCTTTCTCAATTCCTCGAAAACCCAGGTCCAACACATTGGCATGCAGTCAAACGTGTCTTTAAATATCTAAAAGGCACGATGGACTACAAATTGACACTTGGGAAAAATCGAGACGGCCTCATTGGGTATTCAGATGCAGATTGGGCTTCTCAAGAGCACAGGCACTCATACTCGGCTTATATTTTTCAGATTGATGGAGGGACAGTATCATGGAGTTGTCAAAAACAATCCATAGTAGCCCTATCATCAACTGAAGCCGAATTCGTTGCTCTGACTCATGCGAGCAAAGAAGCCTTATGGATGCGCCACTTTATTTCTGAAGTATTCCAACCGCTGAATTGTCCCATCAAACTTTATTCAGACAATCAATCAGCCATTGCCATTGTCTATGGCACTCAACAACACACGAGGACCAAGCATTTCGACATTAGATTATATTTCATCCGAGATATAGTCGAAGATGAAGAAATTAAGCTTGTGTACCTACCAACGGAACACATGCTAGCCGATCTTCTCACTAAAGGACTTCCTAGTCCTAGAGTGAGAATCCTCAACGAGAGAATCGGAATATATTAAGCTTGAGGGGGCGTGTTGGGTGCATTTATGCTCCTGCACCAAAATCAAGCATAATATATTCAATTTATTGTGTGGTGTTTCAATATTTTCTCATACTGTTCTTGTACCATGCATTCATTTCTCTGCTTATTTTCGAAATTTTCTAGTCACTCTCTATCTCTCCATTTCATTCTGTTATTTCTACTTTCACAGGCGGCTGCACCCAGCGGAGTTTGAAACGACTTCGACGCGCGAGCCCTTGGGCGCTAAAGGGCCGGGTGCAAGTATATGCCTTCTGAGACAGGATTACACTCCTCTCTCAGTGACAATAAATTCACTGAGAGAGGCGAGTAGTATTCTTCATATTTACATAGCATGTTGACTGAAAATCATGTAGTATATTTGATTCTAGGTATTGTATTAATACATCAGTGACAATAAATTCACTGAGAGAGTATATTTGATTCTAGCTTTCTAAGAACTCTACCGAACCTTCCCTGCCATAGCCCCTAGTTGCTAACAAGATCTTTCCGGCATCCTCGATGCTACTGGACGTCTGACTGAAGCCGAGAAAGAGTGACAAAAAACCAAACGCCTTTGCCCTTATTGCGGCGAACCCCCCACACATCACGCAAAGGGGTGCCGCTTTCAAGAGTCTGCCTCAACCGCTGGCAGAGCTATCTTCACTCTCGAAGGCGAGCCTCAGGTTGCGATTCTCAAAGAGGTTTCTGAAGATAGCGAAAGCTTTCCCACGGAAGATTAAGCTCACGATCCCTCTGTGGTGTTAAAAATGGATCGTTTTACTCCTTCGAACAACGACGTTACCCACTCTGTACGAATCCCTGTACCCGTTCGCTTCGAATATCCTGTCCCCTTTATTTCTCCCCATCCATGTACACATTCTCAGTCTCCGATTTCTCCCCCTCTCATCCTAGTTCTCAAAATTCACCGCCCAATTCTCGAACAATGTCTCCTTCTCCTTGTTAGCACACTAGCCACTACTCATCTTGTTCGCCGAACGCGTAGATCTTCGTCTCATTCAGTAAACTCCACTTCGATACATATTTCCACCACATAACACTCTTTAGTTACCTTCAACACACATTCCGAGGACTCGTCCCTGCTATTCTTGGGTTACACCCTGAACACGGTGATTGGACTACTCTATTACACCTCGGCTCTTCCACCAGGTGTCGTTTCTTTCTTCGCCCTTTCCTATCCCAAATCTTCCTGCTTTCGCACAGACGTTCGACATGGACGGCAAACTATTCGCTACCTCAGAAAAAGCCTATCGAGCATCACTCTACCGAGTCCGCCTTATCGCTGCTTTATACTCGTCCCCGCTATCCTTGGGTTACGCCCCGAACACGGCGATTGGACTACTCTATTCCACCTCGGCCTTCCACCAGGTGTCATTTCTTTCTTCGCCCCTTCCTATCCCGAATCTTCCTGTTTTCACACAGACGTTCGACATGGACAGCACACTATTCACTACCTCAGCAAAAGCCTATTGAGCATCACTCTACCGAGTCCTCCATATCGCTGCTTTATACTCGTCCCCGCCATCCTTGGTTACGCCCCGAACACGGCGATTGGACCACTCTATCCCACCTCAGTCCTTCCATCAGGTGTCTCTTCCTTTCTTTGCCCTTTCCTATCCCGAATCTTCCTGTTTTCGCGCAGACATTCGCCGTGGACAGCAAACTATTTACTAGTCCCGAACCAACCCAGCCCATTTTACCCGTCGGGGCGACGTGTACCATAAAGGGGGGATGAGTGCTTAGGCACTATACAAACCCTCACAACCCCTACATTCGGAAAACTTGACGATCACTTCGCACAAACTTCACGAACACCACTTCCAGTTGGATTCGCTTATAGCCACTTTCGCATACTCCTGTGCGAAGTCCCCGAAGAGACCCAAGACTTAGCACACCATCTAGCGCTTCAAGAGAAACAATGCTTCTATGTTCACACAAAAAATTATCACAGACTCTACTCTATTTCGTTAGCTTCCTGATCATCGCCTGGACCCCCTCTAGTTCTAACACCTCTCCGCTTAAATCATTCAACTTCCGGGACACACTCCTCATCAGCTCCTCCGACCTCTCCACCAGGTCCTCCATTCTCTCTTGCCAGCCAGCGTAGACATTCGGGTGCCTTCGAGGAATCTGAGAATCAGCCAAAAGATGCTCGGAAGGGGGCACAACAGGCTTACCAAGGACGTCCTTCGACGAAATCGAGGACGGACCTGTCGTCGACCCTTTTTCCTTGCCTTCCCCTTGCTCTTCCCCTTCAACCCTCGCTCTTTCACCTCCGGCTCTCGACCATCCTTTCGTCCTTCGCCACATACTCTAAAGGAGGGACAAGGACTCCACATGAGTTCAGACGGTGTAGGAGGAATGGAAAAGGAGAAAACTTACCCTCTGCCGTGACACAGCCCTGGCGATCACGAATGCATCACCCACACATCTTCCCCGCCTCACCACTGCAGGTGTGACCATAGCGAAGGCATCGCCCACACTTCGCAGGCCTCTTCAGTACCTCGTGCTACAGAGAAGCACACATTCAGCAGGCGAATTACTTCGACAAAAAACTATGCTGCTTACCCCGCTATAAATCAGCCAGCCGAGCAAATTGTCATGATTCATTTATTGTGCGAAATCATCCCTCACACAAGGCGAATGACTTCCCGAGCCAGCGAACAACTTCCTGAACCAGCGAATATCTTGCCAAAATATTCATCGCCATACTGCTTTCGCATTCACTATTCGCATCATTCCTGCCAGCACGCCAGACCCACATGCTCAGGATGCATTCGGATAGTGTCAGTTGCAGCCTCCATGCAGGTTGGACTCAATGGGACTCGCACCACTGCAGCGCAGGACGGAATTAGCTTCGCTGAAGTTTCACTACACAGTTGTGATGACACATTCATTTCTTGTATCAAGCTATCCCTGTTTTCCCTTTCACCACTTTTCCATGTTCGCTTGGCTTCGCTCCATTCACTCCTTGCCCATTCACTATTCACCACATTCGCCAACTGGCCATTCGCTACTTGCATTATTTGCCAGTAGCCATGCCATCGAACACGATCGACATCCTTTACCTGGATTGTTGGTTCATCACTGGTCCTATCATGAATTGCAAGGAGGTGCAGGCTGTCATGACTCATTTATTCTTGTACCCAGCTATCCCTGTTGTCCCTTTCACCACTCTTCCATGTTCGCGTGTCTTCGCTCCATTCACTCCTCGCTCCATTCGCTATTGCCACATTCGCCATATGACCATTCGCTACTTGCATCATTCGCCAGTAGGCACGCCATCAAAACACAATCGACATCCTTTACCGGGTTGATGGTTCATCACTGGTCCCATCATCTTCTCAACTCAACCCCTTTGGGTGTTCCTATGTCCAGAATGCATTCGCGGGGCATCCTACCCGTAGGTCATGTGGGACCAACCCAGCAGATGAAGAGTCCGTGCAGGGTGGTGTATATGCAGGTCCCAAGGCGTGTTTTAGTACATAGGGGCCTTCGCCTTCTTCCCTCTCCGTCGTTTTCATGTTCGCACCCCTCTTCCATTCTATTGGATGTCTATTCCATCTATTATGTATCCTGACCTGTTGGGTGCATTTATGCTCCTGCACCAAAATCAAGCATAATATATCCAATTTGTTGTGTGGCCTTCCAATTTCTTCTCACATTGTTCTTGTATTA
>WHVA01000597.1:0-63146 GCA_015179125.1 Gautieria morchelliformis | reverse complement strand
CCAGTAACTAGGTTGTTAGATTTCAACATTTTTATAAACTTATGTTGACGTGCCCAAGTATCCTGTGCCATTTGTCCCATGACCGTCCTTTTGCTGCTGCGGCAAAATCCCGTGCCTCGACTGATTGAGTGACCTGTGCCTTCATACAGAACAGCCGCCCGCGCTTCTGTTCCTGTGCAAAAATAACTCCAGCGCGTGATTTGAATTCGACGCCGGTGCCTGTAAATGTGGCCGTGTTGCCCTTATCAGTTAGACACCCTACACTGATAAGGTTGTTCGGTGCATCCGGTGCATGCTTGACGTCACGTAGCTCAATTGTGTTCATCTTGGCGCCGACTTTGAATTCCATGTATATAGTGCCTCAGCCTTGTGTATGTAGTACTGCTCCAGGTGAAATTCCTTCAATTTCTGATGGCTCCTCGGAATAGCTAGCAAAATCGTTTCTGCTTTGAGCTATGTGTGTTGTTGCTGCTGAATCAGCTAGCCAGTCAGATGCAGAGATAGCACTGTATGCTACCTCCTTAGATACAAATGCGAAGTCCTTTTCTTCTGCTTGTTTAACTGTTTCTTTGTTCCCTGATTTGAACCACTTTGGTGCTTGACCTTCCTTGCCACCACCTTTCGCCCAGCCGTCCTTCACATAATGACCCTTCTTGCCGTAATTTCAGCACTTGCCCTTCGTTGCTCCTGAGTCATCTTTCCTGGGCCTGTGACGTTGTTGCACCTTAAGCGCCATCTGTTGTGCTGATCCGGCTTTCTGTGCTTGGTCCTCATCAAGGACCTGAGCTATTAATATATCAGCTGTCGTTCCAGCTCCACTGGCGTTTACTGCCATGATAAATGCCGACCAGGATTCTGGTAATGACGTCAGTAATGTGTTCGAGAACTTGGTGTCACTGATGTAATGTCCCCGCGCATTCAGTTCCTGTTGAATGCCGCGGAGCTTGCGTACGTGCTCCTCCATGTTCGCGCCATCCTTGGCAAGCGTCCGGAAGAAATCTCTTCGGAGATTTACAATTCCCACGGCTCCCTTAGATTCGAATATTGCCTGTAAACTAGTCCATACTGCGAATGCAGACATTGTCTGGTTGATGTAGACTAGTGGTTCATTGGCGACTCTGAGGCAAATTTCTTTTCTAGCTTTTTTATCCTTCTTTGTCCAATCATCGATTTCTTGCTGCTCGGTCGCAGTGACATTGCCAGCATCTGCTGGTCTCTGTTCTGTCTCCCTGCCGATAGCCACGTCCCACAGATCCAAATTGTCAAGCATCCACTCGAGCCGCCGGCGCCACGCTGCGTAATTATCCCCGTTCAAGGGATCAATCTTGTACGTGTTATTGCTACTCGACATCATTGATCGGTATTTAGTCGGTGGAGTATAGAATATGATTAGGATAAGCTAGGTCTGTAGTAATTTAGTTATGGCCAGGGCCCATAACCTGTAAAACGAAGGAGTTATAATAAAACTGTTATTCTACGATCTACTCAAGATTGTCTGTCCTTATATACTAAATACGATGCTCCTATGTTACTAATCCTTCAAGCTGATGCTGTGCCGATGCTGTGCCGGTGCACCAACATCCCGGAGTTGAGAGCGTTCTTGAACTCCCAGCTAAGTGCATGCAGGCTCTGCCTCGGCTGTGTCATCATCCCGATTACTAACAATCCATCCTAGTCACAACTCCAATACAAGCCCCTAGCAGACATGCAGCAAGTCACATCAACCTACCTTTTCAGATGACGGAAAGATACCAGCTGCTTCCAGACAATCATTACGGCTGCCGACCAGGACGAACCACCACTGATGCGCTACACTATGTCGTCTCAGCGGTCAAGGATGCATGGAGGAAAGGCAGAGTCATGGGACTACTGTTCCTAGATATAAAGGGGGCCTTCCCTAGTGTTTTACTCGACAGGCTGATTCATAACATGCGGCGCAGGGGAATACCAGAGGAATACACGAGGTGGATGCGCAGGAGGGTGGAGGGAAGGAAGACAACCATCAGCTTCGACGATTACAGCACGCCGGCAAGGGATGTAGGCAGAGGCATGGACCAGGGATGCCCTGTATCTGCCATCGCATACCAATTCTACAACGCGGACTTGATCGAAACAGCCAGGAGGAAGCAGGGAGAGGACTGTGTGGGATTCGTGGATGACACCACGCTGATGGCAGAGGGAGCGGATCTCCGAGAAGCTTTTAGAAAGCTAACGGACATCATGTGCAGGCCTGCGGGGGCAAGAGACTGGGCTGAGCAACACCAATGCATGTTTGTGGTCGACAAGTTTGGACTCATGGGGCTCACCAGGAGGAGGGAACGCGACCCCAGGCGACCCAGAAAGACCAAACCAGTCACCAGACCCACTATAAAGATCAGGCAACATGTCATCAAGCCAACTGTGACGCACAAGTTCCTAGGGGTGATCGTCGACCAGGAACTACGCTTCAAAGAGCACACCAATTACGCGCTCAAAAAGGGAGACATGTACATCGCTCAGTACAGAAGACTCGCCAAACCAGCGAAAGGAGCCACGGCCAAGCACATGAGAAGATACTATCTAGCGGTAGCAGTGCCAAGAATGTTGTACACGGCTGACGTATTCTTAATCCCAGGCAATGCGTACACGAAAGGCACCAAAGGTAATATTAACAAGCTTGCCAGGGTCCAAAGACAAGCAGTGTTATCCATAACAGGTGCAATGAGCACGACAGCGAGTGACACACTGGATGCACATGCCAACCTGCTACCCTTCCCACTCCTGGTCGCGAAGGTCATACATCGAGCAGCGGCCAGGATCACGTGCCTGCCACAGCAACACCCGCTGGCAGGAAAGGCGCAGAAGGCTGCAGTGCGCTACGTCAAGAGGCACCGATCGCCGCTGCATGAAATCATGCACGCGTTCGAAATGAAGCCTGAGGAGATGGAAAAGATACATACAGTATGCTTTGGGCCCAAGTGGGCACCGGTCTTCAAGATAAGCATACCAAAGAGCAAAGAGCAGGCAGCTGATGAGATAGAGACAGACCCAGCAGACGTCAAGATATACACAGATGGGTCATGCATCGAAGGGGGAATAGGGGCAGCTGCGGTACTGTACAAGAACGGAGTGGAGAAAATGGCGGTCAGGCTATATATGGGGACCGAGCAGGAGCATACGGTTTTTGAGGCAGAGCTAGCGGGGGCAGCCATAGGGGCCAAGCTGCTAAACACCGAAAGAGGGAAAAGATACGTTATCGCAACCGACAACCAGGCGGCCCTGCAGACCATGAGGCGCGAGAAGGCGATACCAGCGCAATATTTGGTGAACGCCCTGCACAGGAAAATACAAGGAGTAACGGAGCAGCAACCGGGAGTAAAGGTAGTGATGAAGTGGGTACCAGGACATGAGGGGATAGAGGGGAATGAGAGAGCGGACGAAGAGGCAAAAAGGGCGGCGAAAGGGGATACAAGCGAGGAGAGACTGATCCCCATTGAGTGCAGGGGAACCCTACCGAGGAGCAGAGCGGCAGAGATTCAGAGATACCGGAAGTTCCTCCAGAGAGAGGCCAAAGCCGCCTTTGCCAGGTCCCCACGAGCCAAGAACGCGCACAGGATAGACCCCTCGATGCCCTCCGCAGCTTTCGCTAGACTTAGCCATGAGCTCCCACGCAGACATGCCAGCATTCTGACACAGCTCAGAACAGGACACGTACCCCTAAACAAACACTTACACAAGATCGGCAGAGCTGACACGCCCATGTGCCCAGCATGCAGGCGAGCGAACGAAACGGTGCACCACTTTCTGTTCAGGTACCCGGCCTACAAGGAGCAAAGGAAAAATCTAGAGCGCGGACTCAGGAGGGCAGCAACGTCAGCCCACACCTTGCTAGGCAGGCCAAAGGCTATGACACACCTGTTCAGATACCTACATGACACCAGAAGATTCGCCAAAACACATGGAGACTTGACGCTTGTGCAGAAAGAGGGAGAGACACGATAACAAGAACGAAGACAGGGGCACATCTGCGCTAAGCGCGAAACTCACTCCTCGCTCACACAGGCACGGACTTGCACAGGGCTTCGCCCATGCTGCACAAGCAGAGATAGAGAAAGATAGGATAGTTAGCAAACCATGTAGACGGGCGATTTGTAGAAACCGTCTTACATAGGGCAATGCCCCAAAAGACGTAAAATTGGATTATTAAAAAAAAAAAAAAAAAAAAACCTACCTTTTCAATCTATTGCAGCAGTTGGAAATTGGCCGCTGTAGCAGATGTAGCTATCTGCTCACTCTGGCCAACCCATACCATCAAAAACCCATAGATACATATATTTTGTGCTGTTTCGAATTTGACTTTGTTCATAATTTATTATTTCTGTGCTTCCTGAAAATATTGTTCATGCTTAGCTGCTGGGAGTCAGTGAACTGTGTCCGCAGATTCAAGAATTACATCCTGAGAAATATGCCTCAGAGAAAAAAATGCATGTAGTGTGTGTGTGTGTGTGTGTGTGTGTGTGCCAGGGATACTGAGCTTGTGTGAAGTACATGGCTATGTTAGTTTGTAAACACTATGAAACAACATGGGCATACCATGCCATCATTACATTTTTACATGTCAAGCCATCTTACATCAGGGCTTAGCATGCATCAGTGTTGACTAACATCCAACATGTGAATATGGCATTGATAATAATGATCTACATAACGTTGCAGCGCAGTCCTATGGTCCAGGATATGGGGTTGGTGTCTGGGATGTATTCTGCTCAGCAGAAGCGTACTTCCAGACCCAGTTTCCCTGATCTGAGATGATAGCATCTAGCACATGCTGCACTATTCACGAGAAATGTACTCCATTCCTTTGGTCTAGTGTTGTCACATCTTGTGAAGAGAAGAGGAACTTTCCTCTGCCGGACTCAGCTGTGTGGTGACTTGGACCATGCATGAGTCATATATTGGACCCCATGACTGCCTCGACCACACTGTCATGCCCTAGTGGGCAAGACCCTATTGTAATGCACAGGAGTATGAGCAACATTTGGCATGGGTGGAGCCTGACTCACATTCAAATTCTTGTTAGTTATAGTGTCAAGAATTAACTGGTAGAAATATGATTCAAACTCCTGATAGGAGTTGAATTGAGAAGTATTTGAGAAAGTAGAATGTATGTGCATCTTACAGCAATACTGACTGAATGAAGCTAGTGGTTTAAAATGCAAGAGAACTGAGTGATTTCACTGTTGATTGTAGTGTACAAACTTGAATATTTAACTAGTGAGAGAATTGGCTTGGTACTCTTGTGATACAAAGCAAGAACAAAAGATTAGTTGTATGGAGCAATTGGGACAGAGATGAGTATTAGGGGTTAGGGACATTATACATGGGATATGATGGATTGTGAACTGTATTAGTGAATGGGGAATATGGGGTTGAACAGTATAGGGGAAAAACGGCAATGAGCACACGGTCATTGACATGTTGCGTCTCTTGATTGGGTCATGTGCACATGTGGTACATGACTTGTGAGATTGGTCTCAGCGTGTTGTATAATGAATATATGTGAATATGCATATTTACCTGTATTGCCTTGGGGCAATACATAATACTTGGTAGCTTATATAGCACCAGTGGGTCCTTGTGGACCCACTGTATAGTTCTTGTGTGGGAACCCTCCGGGATTCCCCAGCTTAACCTTACTTGTAACTGTCACTACGTCACCTTAGAATCACCACAGATTGGTTGAGTTCTACTGCCTTGTGATAACACAAGTATTAAGCCACACCTCTTACACTTTTTTTTTGAACTTCCAGCAACGGTTTGCCCAGCAAACAGTTGAAGATTGGTTCCTGCAGCATCTTAGACAAGATCACTGTGCTGAGGATTGCAAAATCCTCAGAAAACAAATGTAGTACAGCATACTACATTCAACTGTGTGCCTGCGATGTACCCGCTCAGTCGAACAATGCGATCAAGTAGTTCGCACAACAAAACCCCAGTGCAGCCTAGTGACACCACAGCTGATGCTACCTTAGGCTCAGAGCCCAAGGAAGTAGAAGATGGTGAAGTCATAGATCTCACCGCACCTGTCCTAGCACCAGAGGACATAGACACCATCAACCACATGTCACCAAGCATTGATGAAGCAGATGAACAGGATGGGGACAAGTCATGATTCCCATCCCGCTCACTCCCACCTCTTGACAAGGGCAAAGGTCAAGCCAAATCGCCTGGCAGCAACGATGGCTTGGCATCTGACTGGACATCACGACAAGTAAAGAACCGCGATGCAGCCCCCCGGCCGAAAGATCAGATAACTGCTGTTCCTTGTCAAGATTGGTTTTTAAGCGTTAATATCATGTATTAGTGAACATAGTGAATGCCTGAATAACTTGTGTGAATAAGTGTGCGGTTTGGCGAATAAGGTGAACCAATAAATGTTCAGAAGATAAGAAGGCTGCCCGAACGGGGCTTGCCCTATCTACAGTCATAGCAAAATAGCCCGTGGCACTTGACAATGTAATGTGCAAGGTGTCACGGAAAGGTTGTTTAAGTAGCAACAATCCTTTCGCCGGCGAAGGTGCTCCTTCACAGCCCTTCGCCAACAACACAGATAATAGTTCGAAGGTTGGGGTAATAAAGGTGAAGTATGAAAACTCACCAGTGGTGCTTAAGTCTTCCTCTGGTCGAAGATAGAAATCTACAGGAGGGGGCTCAAGACGATGGTCACAGTGAGGTCAAGTTTTGCACAAGATAGACGTATGATAATTGAACTGGAGAATATACATGCAAATGTAAACTACTTATACTGAATGCTCATATGATATCAGCGAATAGGAAAGAGGCCGTCATGAGTCAGGGTTGGGTAGGGGTGCACAGTCAGGATACAGAATAGATGAAACACGTATACAATGGAAAGAGGGAGGAGTGCGAATGTGAAACGATGGGGAGAAAAGAGGACGAAGGCACCTATGTACGAAAACACGCCTCGCGACCTGCATATATGTTACCCTGCACGGACTCTTCGTTTGCTGGGCTGATCCAACATGATCTATGGTTAGGGTGTCCCGCGAATGCATCCTGGCCATATGAACACCTAAAGGGGTTGCGTTGGGAAGATGATGGGGCCAGTGATGAACCATCATGCCAGGTAGAGGATGTCAATCGTGTTTGATGGCGTGCCTGCTGGCGAATGATGCGAGCAGCGACTGGTCATTCAGCGAATGTGGCGAAGGATGAATGGAGTGATCATAGAGGACGCGTGGTTGGAGGGTAGGGTGAAGGCGAGCGAACACGGAGGAGGAGTTGTGGAAGGGAAAACAGGGGTAGCTGAGTGCAAGAAATCCTCGAGTCATGATAATCCAGCCATAGGAGCATCCAGAGGGAGTTGAGCTGAGGAGGTGATAGGACCAGTGATGAACCATCAAGCTGGGTACAGGACGTCGATCGTGCTTTGATGGCGTGGCTATGGCGAATGACACGAGTAGCAACAATTGTTCGGCGAACTTGGTGAAGGGAAATTGGAGTGAACATAGAGGTGGAGTGATGAAGCGGAGGACAGAACTACTGGGTATAGGAAATAAATGTGTCATGACATTCCTCCAAAGGAACAATGTCAAAAACGATGAGCACCATAAGGGCCAGGACTTGGAATACTCGAGCTCAAGTCGAAAGAGCTTGAGGACAAACACTGTTGATGAAATAATGGTAGCAGTGGGGCTGAATAACCAGCTGCACGAAGCAACCCAGCGAATCGGACATGCTGATGCAAGGAACGAGCAGATAGGCCACGAGCTGGAAAATGTGGCAGATGGAATTGCCGGCATAGTCACAATGGCATGCAGGCTAGCAAAGTCACTCGCAGGTATACAGGCCTCGCTGACCCAGTCCTGCGCGGACGTGTGCCAGGGCAATACAGAGATTACCGGCGTGAGAGTGACACTGCAAGCTCTCGAGGACAAGAATGAACGCCGCTGCCATCGAGGCTCACGCTGAGTGACAGACAGTGGGCGTGAAAGCACAGCTGAGGAGCAGTGCAAGGTGCACGGCTGGCAACGAATGCCACCGCCAAACATCCCCTCCGTGCAGGACGTATGGTTCAGAAATGAACTGAAGAACTGTGGGACCTACATGGCCCCAGCGAAGGATGGCAAAACCATCCAACAGGCGATCCACAAGCAGGTGGCCTCGGAGATTGACTCCAAAGACACATCCGCGAGCCTGGAGCTTGGAGTAGAACACTGGCAACGGAAAGAGGCGCAAGCTGCCCATCACTATGTGTGCCCTGGAGCTGCACAGACAGCATGCCGAAGAGGCGGTGAATCGAGTGCAGGCCACCCAGTTGCCAAACGAACAGCAGGAACCTGTTGTTCAGGAAGCCAGACAGGCATTCTCTGCTCTCTTGAGCAGACTACGGGTCCAGAACGCAGGATTGACAGGAGATACCTGACATCAATCCCCACGCAGCAGTGAGCAGATAGATACTGCCACACCACGTGCAGCTGTGCAGCTGCATGAAAGGTCTATTGCCTTGACCTCCAGTCAAGGCATCCTGGACCAGATCGAAGGCCCGCAGGAGCCATATGATGGTGTCACACAGATGATCCATGTAGCGCTCGCAGATGCCACAGACATGGACCCAGACATGCTCGCAAAGGCCGGCGTAAAGCTGGCGCACCCCGAGCTGTAGGTTGGAGGTTCGGACCTCGAAGAATTCGAGGGTTTCGTAGCTGGCATCTTGAGATGGCTCAAGATGAACTGCCTATTAGGGCCAACCACTGTGCAGATGCAGGTGGATTACCTTGGCACTCGCCTAACAGGCAAGGCCCAAGAATGGTTTGTACAAAACATTGAATGTTTCGATCGCCAGGTCTGTGAATGGACCTTGGAAATGGCTATGCAAGGGTTGCAGAAGAGATTAATGCACACCCTAACATATCACCACACGTCGAATAAGTTTGACACGGTCATGCAAGGCATGAAAACCGTTCAGGAAATGCTGAACGAGCTCACGAAATACTCAGTGCAGATGATACAGCTGCCTGACGAATACATGCTCCGAAGACAGTTCATGTCAGCATTATGCGATACATTGTGCAATGAAGTCCTAAAAAGGGCTAAACGCCAAGTCCAGCTCAATCGAGCAGCTCTTTGAAGCTGCCCATATGATCGAAGAAGCATCCCGGTATAATCAAGGGATGCGCCGGGCAGAAACTGCAGCCATAACAGCCATCACGTTGTCATGACCCGTTTATTTCCCTTACCCAGCTATCCCTACTTTCCCATTCACCGCTCCTCCTGCATGTTCGCTTGAGTTTGCCCTTTCCTTGCACCACTCCTCCTCTTTGTTCACTCCATTCGCTCTTTGCTGAATGACCATTCACTACTCACATCATCCGCCAGCAGGCACACCATCAAACACAATCGACCTCCTTTACCGGGTGTGATGGTTTATCACTGGCCCCATCATCTTCCCGACTCCACCCCTTATGGCCAGAATACATTCGCGGGATGTCCTACCCGTAGATCATGTGGGATAAACCCAGCAGACGAAGAGCCCATGCAGGGTAATGTGTATGCAGGTCTCAAGGCATGTTTTCTTACATGGGTACCTTTATCCTTTTCCCCTCTGTTGTTTCATGCTTGCACTCCTCCCTTCCTCTATTGTATATCTTTTTCATCTATTTGTATCCTGACTGCGCACCCCTATCCAACCCTTATCCAACCCTGACTCATGATGGCCTCTTTCCTATTCACTAGTATCATATGAGCATTCGGTATAAGTAGTCTACATTCGCATGTATATTCGCCAGTTCAATTATCATATGTCTATCTTGTGCAAAACTTGGCCTCACTGTGACTATCATCTTGAGCCTTCTCCTATAGATTCCTATCTTCGACCAGAGGACTTAAGCACCACTGGTGAGTTTTCATACTTCACCTTCACTACCTTAGCCTTCGTAGCCTTCGTACTATTATCGGCGCTGTCGGCAAAGGGCTCCGAATGAGCAGCTTCGCCAGTGAAAGGATTGTTGTTACTTAAACAGCCTTTCCATGAGACCTTGCACATTACATCATCAAGTGTCATGGGCTACTTCGCTATGACTGTAGATAGGGCAAGCTCCGTTCGGGCAACCCTCTTAACTTCTGAACATTTATTGGTTCATATTATTCGCCGAACGGCACACTTCTTCGCACAAGCTATTCAGGCATTCGCTGTGTTCACTAATACACGATATTAATGCCTAAAAACCAATCCTGACACATGTCACAGCTTGTGACAAGCAAGCTGAATACACAGTCAGGCTTTAACAAGCCCGCTGCCTTCCAGGTGAACAATGCCTTCCAACGGCCTATGGCAACAAGACCACCGCAACCAGGGCGTCCGCCTCAGGCATCGGGGAGCTTGGTGAAGCCAAGCCATGAATGAACACAGCATTCTGGCGAATTTGAGATGAGGGGCCCCATAAGCCCCGCCAGAATTATGTAAACATTCTGGATGGTACACCTGACAACATAGTCGCGGTGCTCAATGGCTGGTGATCAAACGCTGAAGGCGTCCCTCCTGCCATCCACGACGACGTGGAAGGCAGACTAAACACAACAGATATTGACATCTGGATGTGGATAAGGATCCTGGCTCCCAAAGCCAAGCCACAGTCCCCCCTCAAGTCGCATTTAAGCAACTTGTTTGGTATGCCGCACCACTGGCAGGAGCTCGTGAACGATATCACAATTCCTCCTCCCATGGAGCACACCCTGTGGGCTTCGATCACAGGGAAATTCCCAGTCGGAGACAGGCTCCCACACAAGATCCCGCTGAAGGAGCTTGCATCATGGCTTGCTCTCCATGGTGGCATGACTCAGGAACATGTCCCCTGGATAGAGGGATACTTCCAATGACTTCGGGACAAAGAAGTCACAAACACTGCTGCTTGCACAGGGCAGCAGCGACACAAACAGGGACTCAAGCTGTCCCAGCATGCCCACGAGTACCTCAGAGCAGCTCGATAAGGAGCTACTCGCATCCCAACCCCTGGATCCCCAACATGATCCAGCTGTGGATGCTGCCTTCATCCAGGAGATGGGGATCAACCCATCTCTTGAAGCGGGTCCATATCAGCCCTGAGCCAGACCCAGCCCATCCACATCTGCTAACGTGGATGCAATGCATGTGGACCCCCAACCCATGCTGGCTCCATACACAGACGTCCATATGGACAACTCTCCCACCACCAAGGAAAAGGACCTTGACGCAGAGATCTATGGGGATTAGAGTTCTCTATAGTGGGGGAGGGTGTAAATATGCATATTTACCTGTATTGGCTCGGGGCAATACATAATACTTGGTAGCTTATATGGTGCCAGTGGGTCCCCATGGACCCACTGTATAGTTCTTGCGTGGGAACCCTCCAGGATTCCCCAGCTTAACCTTACTTGTAACTGTCACTACGCTGTATTAGAATCACCACAGATTGGTCAAGTTCTACTGGCTTGTGATAACATAAGTATTAAGCCACACTGTCAAGATTGGTTTTTAGGTGTTAATATCGTGTATTAGTGAACACAGCGAATGCCCAAATAACTTGTGCGAATAAGTATGCCGTTCGGCGAATAGGTGAACCAACAAATGTTCACAAGATAAGAGGACTGCCCGAACAGAGCTCGCCCTATCTACAGTTGTAGCGAAATAGCCCATGGCACTTGACGATGTAATGTGCAAGGTGTCACGGAAGGGTTGCCTAAGCGATGACAATCCCTTCACCGGCGAAGGTGCTCCTTCGGAGCCCTTCGCCGACAGCACAGAAAATAGTTTGAAGGCTAAGGTAACAAAGATGAAGTATGAGAACTCACCAGTGGTGCCTAAGTCCTCTTCTGGTCGAAGATAGAAATCTACAAGAGAAGGCTCAAGACAATGACCACAGCGAGGTCAAGTTTGCACAAGATGGGCGTATGATAATTGAACTAGGGAATATACAGGAGAACGTAAACTACTTATATTGAATGCTCGTGTGGTAACAGCGAATAGGAAAGAGGCCATCATGAGTCAGGGTTGGATAGGGGTGCGCAGTCCTGATTACAGATAGATGGATTAAACATACAATAGAATGAAAGAAGGGTGCGAACATGAAAAAACGGAGAGGAAAGGGGGCGAAGGCACCTATGTATGGAAATACGCCTTGGGACCTGCATATACACCACCCTGCATGGACTCTTCATCTGCTGGGTTTATCCCACACGACCTACGGGTAGGACGTCCTGCGAAGGCATCCCAACCATATGAACACCTACAGGGGGTTGGATCAAGAAGATGATGGGGCTAGTGATGAACCATCACGCCAGGTAAATGGTATCGATCGTATTTGATGGCGTGCCTGCTGGTGAAATGTGTGAGCAGCGAATAGCGGTTCGGAGAATGGGGCAAACAGCGAATGGAGCGAACGTAGAGGAAGAGTGGTCAAAGGGTGGGGCGAACTCTGGCGAAGATGCTAGGGAGTGACGAGGGGGAACGTAGGGGCAGTGGGGTAAGGGAAATAGACAGGTCATGACACACACCTCTTACAATATAGGAGAGGTCTTGATCCCTGTATCACATGGTATCTTGCTTTGTAATACCGGAGGGATCGGGTTGGTCATGTTGAGTGAGGTTCAAGTCAGGGTGTTGGTTCAGTGATCTCAGCAATTGGTCGAGGTGAATGTATGCATGGTAAAGAGGTGGTGTTTAACTTTGACATGTGTTACATATCATTCTGGTGTAGAATGTGGTGTGCTCAATTCTTTTATAACACAAATGAGTTAAACTGAGGGAGAGCGTGACATACCCAATCATGGTAGACACTGATATCCCCATGAGTAGAGTACCCTATATATATAATCCAAGCAAGCCGTACAGTCTGGATATGCAGGAGTATGTGCGGATGTGCCAAAAGCTCCTAGGCTTGCCGCTTGTCCGGCTGTCTGTCTTGAAGATACCCGCGTGCCGACTCAGAGCACCATACAACCTTGACACTCATAAGTATCCGCAGATGTCGTGCCAAAGTACAGTCCCTATGACTGTGGCGTGTCCGAGGCCACCATCACAGTCTATCTTCAATCTTCGAGTCATGATACAGCTGCACTTGATACCATCATCACACAATGGGTGGCCTGCCGCTGTAGCCTGTACTTCCAGCCGCTCACTCAACTCATGGAACATTGCCTTCAGATTGTTTTTCACGTTGTTGCAGCCACCCTCACCCCTGCTCATCGGGATCTGGGCTCCAGACACACTACAAATGCTATTTCCAACACATAATCACTGGCAGTGTGCATGATTATATGCCATGATGCTCTCAATTACGTGCATTGAGTGTCTTCCTTTCATAAACCAGCATCCGTTTCAGAGCCTGGCGCCCTCCTTCCCTTCAGTCAGAGTTGGGGATTGGCATGGCTGTGGCGAAAATGGTTTGCTCTGCAATGCACATTCTAAAGTGCATGTCCAGGCACCATGTTGCTCCTGCTTGGTCCCACCACCATCATCATATACCTGGTGCATACTACAAACACACATGCAATTGATATTGACCATAGTGCTTGCCAGGCTCAAAACCCATCTAATACCACAGGCAGTCTCTTCTACCAGATACACAGAGTGCTACACCAAAGCTCGTCCCAACATGCACTGGCATTTACTGTGCAATTGTGGACAGGCCACATCCCGCTCAACAAACACCTATACAGGATAGGAAAGATTGACTCCCCCACCTGCAGAGCGTGCTTCAGCGGTGATGAGACAGTTTACCACTACCTTCTCCAGTGTCCGGAGTACAAAGAGCAAAGGCGACAACTGGAGCGGAAGCTCAGGAGAGACGCTAAGTCGATGCGCACCCTTCTCTCCAACACGAAAGCCATGACATCGCTTTTCCGGTACATTAACACCACAGGGAGGTTCAGAGCCACATTCAGAGACGTAGCGATACCAGAGTGAGCCGGCCGGGAATGAGACGTCGAGGGAAGAACCACATACAAACCCCGCTTCACGCAAGCATGGACCAGCTCAGGGTAATCAACCACTGAGCGCATGCAGAGATAGAAAGGAAAAGGGTGGTTAGATTACAAGTGGCAAGAATTATGTATGCATCGTCTTACATAGGGCAACGCCCCAAAAGACAAAATGGATATAAAATAAAAAATAAAATAAAAATAAAAAAAGATGACGCATCTCTAGTGGTTTAATAATGAAGCTGAGAACACGAAGAAGCGCGATGATATGGGAGATCTACCCTGGTCAGCTCAATCACCAGAGTATGCATGAGGTGATCTGCGACATGTTTGTTGTTTTATTTAGTATGCTATTATTAGAATGACGACAGTGCCGCCTATGGATAATTCAGATTGGAAATATTTGTAGCTGTCGTGAATCATGTCAACTCCCTTGGTAACTGGTTGGCTCCAGAGTTAAATATAAGAAACATTATCCACATACACAGCACATCCCCATCGCATTTCGTAAACACCGGATACTGATAATCCTGAGCGAAGTGAGGCTTCGTCGTGCGCGGCGACATCAGGAACCCACCAAACAAAGACAAACATGCACACGTACAACGAGCAGCATGACAGACACGGACACAGACAAAGTTATTGCATGGTACGCATATGTCGTCCCTCTAGACTCCCTCGTCTTTCACGGCATTACCACGCATTTTACCCGTCCACGCCAAACCCTAGCTCACTTCCCCTCTCATGACAGTAACAGCCTCCCCTCCCCGAGGGGGGCCGCGGCTTGATGGACACGGCGAGGTCACAGGCCACGCACCAGCATAACACGCTTGCAGAACGCAACTTGCCTCCCAGTGACGAGGGCGGGAGGCTTGGCAACAGCGAAGCGTGGAAGCATAGAAAGTGACTGCTGGGTGATGAATGTGTGATGGACGGCGAAAAGGCGTGTCTGACTCTGGAGCTCGCTGTAGTGCTGATGCTGACGTTGATGTGCAGCGATCAGTGTAGGGCTATGGGTTCCGTGTATGAATAGTGTAGACCATTATCGAAATTTGAAGACCAAGTTCACCTCAGAAAAAAGGGAGGAACCGTTTAACGCCAAATCGGGTAAAAACGCGCCTTGGCTCACAAAGTCATTTGATGCAGTATGAGATACAGAACCGTGACGCACAGGAACACAAAAAGCAGTGCGGTTTCACAAACCTCACGCAATGATCATGTCCCTGATCCCAGACCTTAGGTCCAACGCACCCCATGATGTATCGATAAAAGGTGTGCAGTGATAGAACGATCCATGTCCACGTCGTCATGCCTGGATGGTACTGTAGTATTACGACCATTTGCTCACGACCTTTTAGCGTTGCGCGCCGGTTTCGTAGGCGCAATAGCTTGATGCGTGACGCTGGTGAATCTGGCACCTGAATTTCGGCTGCGGCGTGACCCCAGCCAAAATGGCTCAGCTCAAAGGTCACCGTCATGCGATGATGCGTGACGTGAGCAAATGGTCGTATGTAGTGGCGACAGGAACAAATGGCTGCGAGTGGCCACGCCGCCAGGACTCGACATTGCTATCATTTTTGGACGTCAGAGAGTTTCTGTGCACATAACAGTCGTAATGAAAGTATAAGCGTTCTCGGCATGCCGGTGGGATTATTTTGTTTGGAATAGCCAGACATCTGGAAAATGAATATGGAATATGATAAAGCTAAGACAATTAAAAATACATTAAAGAAAAATATAATGTGTTTGAATTCATTTCTAATTATTTTCAAGGCGCTGTTACGCAGTCATGATGATTGTGACAGGCCCGCCAAATTTCGTCATGTGTCACGCGCGGTGTCACGAACCCTTCGCGAAATTATGCGCCCATCCATACTGTAGCGTTTTACACAAGCCTACTTGCACACCTTTCCCGCTCGGCTACGTTTGAATACGCGGCAGAATGTCGGATCCCTGACCCCGCAGAGACCTCTGGTCAGCCGCCGCATAAGCTCAAGAGCCGAGTTACTCCTTAGACCCTGAGCCAGCGTTATGGAGGCAGTGCTTACACGGTTACCATCTGATTCTCGCACCTACTCCGCTTGGTGATACTCATTGTCTGTGCCTGCCTCAAGAACCCTCAGCATTTATGACGTTTTCCAGACGACACAACCTAACTTCAAATTCTCAGGTGGCAGACCGCCAGGACCCTACGACGAGTTGGTACCAAACAAAAGGCCTTCATCAGTAAGAAAGTGCTTACAACTCATGATTATAAGACACACTGGTATATTTGGCCGTGATGCATCCCTGCCGCCTGCGGCGGGTCAACGGCTCATTGACGATTACTGCGGTTTCCGACAAGGAACATGCTACAGAGAATGTTTATCATCAAAGATGCCGTCTTTTCTGCTGACCTGTCCTGTATATGCTGCATTGTCACAGGTTCTGGATCTAAATCAAGTTATCACTCCCACTTTTCATTTCCAAATCTACAAACGTAGCGTGCAAGTAATGGGCCCAATGAATATGCTTACCGCCATCCTACAGCGCATTTATAACTGGAATTACATTGCGTCGCGGTTCCCTGCCCACCACGTCATTGTCGTCCTCTCAATGAGCCAGCGTCAACGGACAAAGAATAGATAACTCTGGGACTCCAGCGGTCCCGTAGACAATGAATCAATGGCGAGTCATACAGATGGCTAGTACCAGCAGTATTCCGCCCCCTCGCATCAAGATCTCTCGTTATATGTGACACTTCTATACCAGGATCAATGACATTTCGCCAGACATGATTCATCGTCTGGATCTGTAGCAGGGTACGTCAATTAGTGATGAAACAAACGATCTGGAGACTCACAGCAGCATCCACAGGGACTACAAAATACCTGCGGAGCCTCGCAAGCAATATCGCACACGATACCGCCCCGCGCAGCGAATGCCTCGAGTCCCCGTTGATTGAGGGTACGGGCAGACGTCTGTGCAGTCATAATCGCAACCGCGACAAGGATTATAGTTCGTAGTGATTGCATGACGAGGTTGGCTTAGTAGGATGCGACGTTCTAACGACACGGCCAGATACCCAGCCTTTTATACAGGCAGTGGGTCGGAGTTTGTGACCGAGCTAGGTTGAGGGCTATACCCTTGCACCTGTTTCCGAACACCCGAGATCATCACTGTACCTGACTATGGGCTACCCTACCCTCCGAAAACCTGCCTCAGGTAATTCAGGAACCCAGCGTTGATGTTGCAGAAGGGCCGTAACATCTTGGATTATTGTTATATAGACGCACGCACGCCCATATTGATCCTGAGTCCTGCGACTATGGCGAACGCGTACTGTACTGTACACGGTTTAAGGGCTGGCTTCGGAAATGACACTTGGAAGAGTTAGAATTAATCCTGCCAATTTAGGCTCTTAGTGAAGTTATTAGAGGTGGTGCGCCCTAGAAGCTTCATGCGAAGGGTCAGCCGTGGTCGGATTGATCTTAAGATCAGATATCATACCTTGTTCGGGAGCACGTGAATGGAGAGGCCTTAGAAACAGGTCGATCAGTCATGGGAATGTGAGATGCTTTGCAATGAGGTTGACAAACGGGTTTCCCACCAAACAGCAGGACGTGACGCCCGAGACCCTCGTGTCGCATACGGGGACGCGCACGTACGTCGTCTCTCCGAAGGACACTTCATCATATGACGTCCCTGGCGGTGAGTAGCCGTCGCTACTAGTGGAATCACTACCCGGCCCATTCACAATGCGTGTGTGCAGGGGCCTATGGCTCGTCAGACCCGTACCTCACCCCGCCACAAACGCCTGCGCCGCAGACATCAGCCCCATCGTCCACTTCCTCCGCCCCAGCCCACCCCAACACGACCTCGCGCGTCCCTCACGACCCTGTACGTGTTCTCCGCCCCACTCGACATCATGTTCGTGACTGATGCTTATGCTCAGGACGGCGTCGGGGAGAGTGCTGTGGTGAGATACCGGTAGGTCTTGGTCTCATTTCGTGTATAGCGATACACCCTGTGTCCGCTATTCCTCGACGTTAATTATGTTATTTCCACGCCTGCCTCTGCCCACTAGCACCGACCCGGGACAGATACACACTCGCGGGGGGCCTCGGCTTGATGGACACGGCGAGGTCACAGGCCACGCACCAGCATAACACGCTTGCAGAACGCAACTTGCCTCCCAGTGACGAGGGCGGGAGGCTTGGCAACAGCGAGGCGTGGAAGCATAGAAAGTGACTGCTGGGTGATGAACGTGTGATGGACGGCGAAAAGGCGTGTCTGCCTCTTGAGCCCGCTGTAGTGCTGATGCTGACGCTGATGTGCAGCGATCAGTGTAGGGATAGGGGTTCCGTGTATGAATAGTGTAGACCATTATCGAAATTTGAAGACCAAGTTCACCTCAGAAAAAAGGGAGGTTAACGTTTAACGCCGAATCAGATAAAAATGCGCCTTGGCTCACAAAGTCATTTGATGCAGGATGAGATCCAGAACCATGACGCACAGGACCTCAAAAAGCAGTGCGGTTTCCCAAACCTCACGCAATGATCATATCCCAGACCTCAGCTCAGGTCCAACGCACCCCATGATGTATTGACAAAATGTGTCCAGTGATAGAACGGTAGATGTCCACGTCGTCATGCCTGGATGGTAGTGTAGCATTACGACCATTTTCTCACGACCCTTTAGCGTTGCGCGCCGGTCTCGTAGGCGCAATAGCTTGATGCGTGACGCTGGTGAATCTGGCACCTGAATTTCGGCTGCCGCGTGACGACAGCCAAAATGGCTCGGCTCAAAGGTCATCGTGGGCGTGACGTGGGAAAATGGTCGTCATACAAGGAGGGCCGTATGTAGCGGCTACAGGAACAAATGGCTTCAGATTCAGTTGGCCAGGCCGCCAGGACTCGAGATTGCTATCATTTTTGGTAGCCCTAGAGTTTCTGTGCACATAACAGCTGGAATGAAGGTATAAGCGTTCTCAGAATGTCTATGGGACTATTTTCTTTGGAATAGCCAGGCATCTGTAAAATGAATATTTTCAAGTTGTTACGATCAGTCACGATGATTGTGACAGGCAGGCCACATCAAATTTCGTCATGTGTCACGCGCGATGTCACGTACCTTCGCGAAATTATGCCGCCCATGTAGCGTTCTCGCTTTGCACAAGCCTATCGTAGCGGCGGCGGCTGCCGCCTCAGTCCCCGACTCTCTCTGAGTTGAGTGTAAAACAGGGAGTTACAAATGGCCATTAACAATCTCTTTTTTGTTCGTAGCGGTTACAGTAATCTCTTTTTCGATGGTGAGAGATTTCTATTCTAGTGAACACCCTCATCGATAGCACTGATCCACGCCTTCTTTTATCCCAGAGATCACCTCGTTTTGCGTAAGCGATGTGGTGAAGATGCCTATATGTTGCACAGCGGATGCATCGGTAACGTCAAAGCGATTTAGAAGGTTGTCTGAGAAAAACCAGACACCGTAAAAGGCATGCTTACCTGTTCAAGTCGCATCATTGACACATGTAAACCTCGAAGACTCGTCTTGATAGCTGATGTATTTAACGACGAGAAGAAAAGGAAAAATTTACCGAAAACAAATCATTATACGGCAACCTTACAGAATTAACGTCTGTCCTATGCGGAAAGTCTGTAGGAGGCTGACGCAATAGCGAAAAGATGCATGGACCATATGTAGCTTCAAAAAGACTACCTAGCAAATAGGACCGAGGTAAATTGACATCACATTTAACAGCCAGGGGGCGAAGAAGAGAAATCAAGTCAGCGATAGAACAATTCCCAAAATACTGACAGTGATCATAAAAGAATCCGACGACAAGAACTCGCAAGTGCTCCCTTGGAAAATTAATGTAGGAACAACAAGGACGAACTTTACGCAAGCACGCGAGTAAGTCCTTCTTGATTGCCAAATACAGAGACAGAATTCGATGATCGTTGTTAAAACTCATCCACGATGGATTACCATCGCAGCAAGTGTCGACAATCGATTCTATCGACGACTTTAAATCATTTAAAAATTATAGTTTCATCACATAAACCAACGGTAACAGGGACAATACTGTCAGGTAGTGAACAGTCATGCGACAGTAGGAAGCGCGACTCACGTGCGCGGGAGAGGACATTTGGGAAAGGCGTGAAGGAAAACTAAGAAGGGATGGCGTGGGAGGGGGGCAGAGGAGGGCATTTTCACAGCAACCTATCGTTATCTATGTATAAAACTTACCCCTCTCCGTCGGAGAGACACGGGCATAGACCTCCCCCCCTCGGATGAGTACACGGCCAGCCAACAAATTCGAATGCCGCAAGGGAAGGAATCAAACTCAGACCGTCACAGAGCTCGCATGGTGAAAAGCAGCGGAAAAAGTGTCAAGGACGAACATCGGCGGAGATAGGCGGCCACTACTTCGCCAGGAAAGGAAAGGTAAAGTAAGGAAAGGAAGGAATAAAACACAGAACACGGCGCGACAGGCCAGTTGGAAGTGAAGCGGCAAACCGGCAAAGATGGCCATAGGTTAAATGATGAAACGCATCCGGAAAGTCGGCAAGGGTCCACCTCCCCCCTAAGATGAGTCACAGGGCTCGGAGGGTAAACCAATAGGATAAGCCAACGAATGAAATGAAAGGGAATAGTTCCGCGCAAGGGGAGTGCCGCATATTTGCGTGTTGCAGGCCCTCCCTCACGCCCCAGAGGCCATGGGGGAGCTCAGGAAAATTGAAAGAGATTTGAGATTGCCCAGCCACACGCTGATCTCAACGAGGTGGATCAAGCCGGCGAGCCGAAGGACGCAAGGACAGCGCTCGGCTCACCTGATAGCTAAGTTCTCATCTATACAAGCTGCAAATCAGAGCATACGGGAAGGACTCATAATTGCAGGAAAGCGCACCTGGGCAAGAAGAATGAGAAGGGAACCGAGGAGGTGCCTGAAGTGTCAGGAGCTGAACGCGAGACACATGGTGGCGGAGTGCCTGGGCAATGATGTGTGCGGGATGTGCGGAGGGGCACACAGGACAGCGGAGTGCGAAGAGACCGACCCAGCGCGGTTCAGATGCATCAACTGCAACACCAACGGGCACGCATCATGGGACCGAACTTGCCCTAGACTTGTGTCGGCAAGCCAGACCATCAAGAAAGCAAACCCCAAAGGAATGTACAAATATTTCCCTAATGAGCAACCCTGGACATGGGAGCAGCATGACCACACAGGGCCAACAACCAGCATGGAGGCCCCCCTGGCCAACAACCGGCTCCGCAAGACAATGGCAGAGGCAGAACACAACAGACGCAGCCACACACCACCCGAGGTGATGAACGGGAGATCTTGAGAGCAGGGGAGAGGAGCCGGGGCAGACGCAATATGAACCACGAAATGGGACATAGGGATCAGGGGCGGAACGCTAGGAGCGCAAGGCAAACAACGCTGGACAAGTATGAACCCAGGGGCGAACAGAGAGAGGATGACCACAGCCACCCACTCCCACAGCACACAACCTAGATGAACGGAGACGGCAACATGATAACACAACTGTGGATTAGACAACAGAATACAAATGAATACGAATAAATCCCTGACAGGCACCGCGGACCTACTGGCTGCCACCACACCCGACAAATACGACATCATCGCTATACAAGAACCATATATAGACTTCCTAGGAAACGCCAGAGCAATGCCCCACTGGTACACAGTCTACCCCAAAACCCACTACATTGATAGACAGAAGAAGTCGAGAGCTATGATCCTAGTCAACAAGAGAATAGCCACCAACTCCTGGACCGCGATGGACATCGGGATGCTGGATGCTACAGCCATCAGAATCAAGACCAATGCCAGAAACATTCTCATCATTAACATATACTGCAATTGCAACAACTCTGACAGCCTACACGCAATGAAAACGTTCATACAGAAACACCACAGCGAGAGAGGGACTGTAGATGATGACCTGGGCATGATATGGCTCGGCGACTTCAACCGACATCACCCAAACTGGGACGAAGAGCACAACAACCAACTTTTCACGAGGCACAATCTAGACGAAGCACAAATACTCATAGATGTGACGGTGGAGTGGGATGTACAGATGGCACTCCCAAGAGGCACTCCAACACTCAGAGCTATGTCAACGGGAAACAACACATGCACCGATAATGTATTATTATCTCCGGAACTGATCGAGAGACTGACCTGTTGCTACACAGTACCAGAGGAGCAACCCACGAAAAGTGATCATTACCCAATTGACACCACGCTCGAGGTATCAACAACAGAAGCCAACTCACCCACAAGATGCAACTATAGGCAAGTGGACTGGAAAGAATTCAGCGAGAGGCTAGGAGGATGGCTCAGAGACACAGTACCAGAGACAAACCCTATAGACAAGTGACATTTCCACTCCAACCTGAAAGCAATTACTGACTGCATAATGATCACTATAGACGAGTTGGTGCCCATCACAAGGCCCTCGCCCTTCATGAAGTGATGGTGGTCAAGGGAGCTAAACCAAATGAGGAAAGAGTCAAGGTGGGCAGGCAGGAGAGCGTACAGGCAGAGATATGACCCCGACCACAGGGCCCACCAAGAGTACAAAGCGGCTTGGAACAGGTACGCGGAGGTAATAGAGAAGTCCAAAAAGGAACACTGGGAGGACTTCCTCGAGAGAACCAACCAGGCCATGGTCTGGACTGCTCACAAGTTCGCATCGGCAGACCTGTTGGACGGAGGGCGCACGCGGATACCGACGCTCACCACCAAGCGCAGCGATGGCATCACATGGGTCACCAACACAAACGAGTGCAAAGTGGAAATTCTCTTCGCAATGTTTTTCCCCGAGGCGACCAACAGCCCAACAGCAGTCCCAGACGGACACGAGTACCCATCAGCAGCTTTCGAGTACGAAGGGATACCGGACAGTCAAATAAGGAGGACAGTGGAGAGACTCAACTCTTTCAAAGCACCAGACGCCAACGGTATCCCTAAATCGGTGCTAAAACACTGCATTAACATCCTTCTGCCCTATATAGGCCCCATGTTTCAAGCAATCTTCGTGCTGAAAGTGTACCCACCTGAGTGGAGGGACTCGGTCACGAAGGTTCTAAGAAAGCCCGGGAAGAAGGACTATGACATCCCTGGAGCATACAGGCCCATCACCCTACTCGACACTTTGGGAAAGGTTCTATCCACCTGCATTGCAGAAGACATGGTCATGGTGACAGAGAGATACATGCTGCTGCCGGACAACCACTTCGGGGGTTGGCCGGGGTGCACCACCACTGACGCAATGCATTATGTGACAGGAGCGGCGAAGGATGCATGGAGAATGGGAAAAGTAATGGGCCTGCTGTTCCTGGACATAAAAGGAGCTTTTCCCAGCATCATCTTGCCACAGCTCATCCACAACATGCTCCAGTGTGGAATCCTGCAGGAGTACACAGACTGGATCGAGAGAAGGGTAAGGGACAGACTCACAACAATGCAGCTAGACGACTACAGCACTCCCATGGTGGAGATAGGGCGCGGCATGGACCAAGGATGCCCCCTATCCGCGATAGCATACCAATTCTATAACGCAGATCTGCTTGAAGTCGTCAATAAGAAGAGAGGTGAAGACTGCATCGGATTTGTCGACGACACGACAATGATGGCTGAGGGGGCTGACCTGGAGGAGGCATTCGCAAAGCTAACAAACATAATGACCAGGCCAGGGGGTGCACAGGAGTGGGCAAGGAAACACGAATGCACTTTTGCGATAGACAAGTTTGGGCTCGAGCGGGCTTTCTCATGCTTACCACCACATCCAAAAACGAAAAATCCTCGCATCCACGCTAAATCTCACCCTACTTGTGGAAAGTGCAGCACACTGTCGCACTGAACACAAGTAGAGCGCTTCAAAAGGAAGAAGCGTACAAAATGACCACACCGGCAAGTGCGGAGGGTCAGAACACAGGAGGCGCGCACCTAGGGAGGACCAGGGCGGGGACGGAACAGCAGGGAGAGCAGGCGAAGACACGAGGTGAGTTGATAGACAGCGCGGGCTCAACGGTGTGGAGCAGAGAGCAGGCGTGAAATTTCCTAGACAGAAACCAGTACATGGCAAAGGACGACCCGATATCTCAAGAGAGCTTGAGCTACGCGCTGCTGTGCATGGCCCAAAGCAGCACGCACAAGGCCCTGAAAGAAGGGGCAAGGGCCGTAGCGATCTTGATGATGGACGTGTCAGCCAAGAGTTTTGGGGAACAAGTTATGAAATACGTTGAGAAAAAGATAGACCCGATAATGCGAAAGGCAGAGGAAGTGACAGATGCGCTCAGAGAGGCAGCCTACGACACCATAAAAGCCACAGATCTGGCAGCAGATGCACTAGAGAACGGAACAAGAGGGGTGGGGATGGCAGAGCAGGCCTCAGCGTTAACATATGCGGCAGCGCTCAAGGGCGCAGTGCCGCTCGCGCACCTCAACACTCTAGCCAGGGTGAAAGTGAGGAGCCGTCAAATACTAATCAACAAAGACCCCGGCACAGAACTGAACCCATTCAAGGAACTCACCGAGCAGGAACTCATAGCTAAGGCCAACGAAGCGGTCGAGTACATGGACACTCTGGAGGAGGGAGAGGCACCGAGATTCGTGGGAGTAAAGAAGCCAGCGAACGGGGGGATAGTATTTGATTTGGAAACGCAAGAAGCGGCAGAAGTCATCCAGACACGCAGGGAAGATTTCCTGCAGAAGTTCAGCGCCTCCGCAGTAGTAAAGGAGCGATCCGCCTGCGTCATCGTGGAGTACGTCCCGGTCAGTCACGCCCCCAACGTGCTGGCAGAGTACACGAGAATAGAGCACAACTCGGGACTGCCAGACGGCATGCTAGAATCAACAAGATGGATCAAACCTGTGCAGAGACGCAGCCCAGGGCAACGGATGGCGCACCTAATAGCGCGGTTCAGGACCACAGAAGCCGCAAACATCGCGATCAGGGATGGCTCAGTCATAGCGGGGAAAAGGACGTGGGCCAGGAGGATGAGGAGGGAGCCGCGAAGGTGCCTGAAGTGCCAGAAATATGCCAGACACCTAGCAGCTGCGTGCGACAAACGAGAAATGTGTGGCACCTGCGCAAAAGAACACAGGACCGTAGACTGCGAGGAGAGGGACCCAGACAAGTTCAGGTGTGTAAACTGTGGCACATCAGGGCACACGTCGTGGGATAGGACATGCACAAAATTCACCGGGGCAAGCGAGAGGATCGAGAGGGATGACCCAGAAAGCACATACAAGTACTTCCCGGACGAAAGCCCCTGGACCTGGGAACAACAGCACGTAAGAGAAAAAGCGGCAGCAGAGCATCTGAGGACACCGACCTCAGGAGAAGGCGGTGCACACGCGGTAATGGCAAGTATGCAAAGGCAGACAGCACAGGGAGGGAGCGCAGCGATGCAGTATCACCAGCATCACCTGCAGGAAACGACGGCTCAGATCCAGCAAAGGCGGACAGCAGCAAACCCGCGAGTCGGCCACGGAGACGGCGGGTGGCAGCAGCAGCCGACAAGGAATAGGGCGCTGACATCGAGACCAGGATCAAGACAAACCACGATAAATGAACACTTCGCAGCCAGCGCCAATGGGGACAGACCAGAATCGCGAGCAGACCACAATAGGACCACTACAGAATGAATAGCGACCAAACACCAGCGGTAACATTAAGGATAAGGCAGCAGAACGTAATAAGTCACTATACGCTACTAACGATCTTCTAGGAAAATCACCGCCGAGCAAGTACGATATAATAGCGGTACAGAAACCATACATTGACTTCTTAGGAAATGCGCGCGTGAGCCACCACTGGCACATGATATACCTGGCGACACACTACAAGGATAAGGAGAAATGGACCAGGTCGATGCTAATGATAAACAAGAGAATAAAGACAGATGCGTGGGAGGCAGTAGATGTGGGACATCCAGACGTGACGGGGTCAGGTTCAGAACGCAAATTGGTGTAGTGCTGATACTAAACTTTTACTGCGACTGCGCGCACTCAGGAAGCATACAAAAGGCTGACGAATATCTACAGACACAAATAAGACAGGAGCGGAGCGAACGACTGGCGGGCATGGTCTGGCTTGGGGATTTCAACAGACATCATCTGCAATGGGACGAGGTGAGGAACACGCACCTCTTCACCCGGAGCAACCTAGACGCAGCACAGGTCTTACTAGATGCCACAGTGGAAAGGGATCTAATAATGGCGCTGCCGAAAAACCTACCGACACTCATAGCTCAGACCACAGGCAACTACATGAGAACTGACAACGTATTTATGTCAGTAATGCTCTTAGACACCATTGTTCAATGCACAACGATCCCAGAAGATCAGCTGGCACATAGCAATCACCTGCCGGTCGACACCACGCTCGACATGTCCACAGCCACAGCGCAGGAACCCGCCAAGCACAACTTCCGAGCAGTAAATTGGACAGAGTACAA
Organism: Gautieria morchelliformis; assembly: GCA_015179125.1. Lineage (NCBI taxonomy): Eukaryota > Fungi > Basidiomycota > Agaricomycetes > Gomphales > Gomphaceae > Gautieria > Gautieria morchelliformis. The sequence goes on along the minus strand of WHVA01000597.1, from coordinate 36,710 downwards.
CGAAAGACTGCTAGAGAATCTTAGAGGGATACAGGCAGAGGCACCCACCTGCAAGCGGGAATTTGACAGGATGCTGGAGGAGGTCAACCGGGCGATAACAGAAACGACGGAAGAGATGGTGCCCAAGACGAAGCCGTCACCATACATGAAACGATAGTGGACAAGAGAGCTCAGCAAGATGAGGAGAACCACCAGGAAGCTGGCGCGCAGGGCGTATGACCGACGCAATGATCTCATGGACGTGGCGCATGGAATACAAAAGAGCCAGGAACCAGTACGCGGCCGCCATAGAAAGTTCAAAACAAGACCACTGGGAAGCTTTCCTAGCAACGGTGGACAAACACACAGTATGGACAGCCAGCCACTTCATCACTGGGGACTCCACCGACGGGGGCAAAGCGAGGGTGCCCACGCTCAAGGCAAAACACGAGGATGGATCGGCATGGACTGCGACAACCAACGACGAGAAATCAGATATGCTCTTAAGGACTTTCTTCCCACCCCCGCAGGCCGACAGCACACATATCCCCCGCTACTTCAAATACCCACCCCAGCCTTTGCATACGAAGAGATAACGGACGAACAGATCATGATGGCGATCAAGCGTACTAACCCGTTCAAGGCCCCGGGTGCCAACAGGATCCCTAATGTAGTTCTAAAGCAGTGCGCTCAACAACTGCTACCATACATCAGGCAACTTTTCAGAGCAACATTCACGCTGCGGACATACCCCGAACTGTGGCGGGACTCGGAGGTACTAGTGCTACGGAAACCCGGAAAGAGAGACTACACAGTCCCAGGCGCCTACCGGCCGATAGCGCTGCTAGACACGCTAGGAAAGATCCTATCATCCTGCGTGGCAGAGGACCTGAGCAAGATGGCGGAAAAGCACAGGCTGCTCCCGGACAACCATTATGGATGCAGGCAAGGAAGGACGACAACCGACGCCATCCACTACACCATCATGAAGGCGAAGGACGTGTGGCGAAGAGGGAATGTGTTGGGGGCATTGTTTTTAGACATCAAGGGGGCATTTCCTAGCATAATACTACCTAGACTGATACACACAACATGCGATACAGGGGAGTACCGCAAAAATATACCGAATGGATCCACAACAAGGTCGAGGGGCGAGTAGCGACGATGAGATTCGACAACCATTGCGCACCACCCACACCTATCCCAAGAGGTATGGACCAGGGTTGCCCGCTCTCCGCGATAGCGTACCAGTTCTACAACTCAGACCTGCTCGAGGTTGTGAGAAAGGAAAATGGCGAAGATGCCGTGGCGTTCGTTGACGACACCACGATCCTGGCAGAAGGCGCGGACATGGAAGAGGCGTTCGGGAAGCTGAAAGACATCGTCCATAGGCGGAACGGAGCCCTAGACTGGGCCGCTGAACATGAATGTCAGTTCACCTTGGATAAGTTCGGGCTGATCGGTTTTTCCAGGAAATGCGAGAAGGACACGACGGGAACAAGAAAGACAAGGCCGGTCACCAGGCCGTCTATCACAATCGGCACCCAGGAGATTGTACCGACCGAAGCACACAAGTACCTAGGGATAATAATGGAATCAAGAGTTGAGATTCAAACAACAGGTTAACTATGCACTGAAGAAAGGTACCAAGCTCATGGATCAGTACCGTAGGATCGCGAAAACCGCGAAGGGGTATCAGCTAAGCATATGAGAAATTCTATATAGCGGTAACAGTGCCAAAGGTGCTATACGCGGCTGACACTTATCTGATTCCAGAATCTAAACGATCTAAAGGCACAAAGGGGCACATCACCAAACTGGCGAGAGTACAGAGACAAGCCGCCCTCGCGATCACAGGGGCGATGTGAACAACAACGAGCGACATGGCTGACGCACACGCAAATCTATTACCATTCTCGCTACTAGTATCCAAGGTTGTCCACCGAGCTGCAGTCCGAATGATGTGTTTGCCCACACAGCACCCCCTGTCCAAACATGTGAGAAAAGCCGCACACAGATATGTCAAAAAACACAGGTCATCGATCCACGAAATCTTACACGGGTTCAACCTACAGCCGCAGCTAATGGAGACGATCGAAGTAGTAAGACGAGGGCCCAAGTGGAAGCCCGCCTTCAACGTGAATATACCTGAAAACAAAGAGGAAGCAGCGGAGATGGGAGCAGGAGATGAAGCGGAAGTGAAGGTATACACGGACGGGTCGATGATCGAGGGTGGGGTAGGGGCTGCAGCAGTGCTGTGCCGAAGAGGAGTGGTGAAGCGGGTCGCCAGGAAATACATGGGATCGGCGGACGAACATACTGTCTTCGAAGCGGAACTCCTTGGAGCAGCGATGGGAGCAAGGATGATCAGAGATGAGGGATGCAGGGCGCACATGCTGGGATTGGACAACCAGTCAGCGATACAGACGACCAGAGAGGAGCGCGCAATATCGGGACAGTACCTGGTTGAGGCCATACACGACCAGATAGAAGCAATAAGGAAGGAAAAAGGGGGAAAAGCGACGGTGACAGTGAGATGGATGCCTGGGCATGAGGGGATAGAAGGAAATGAGCGGGCGGACAGGGAAGCTAAGAGGGCAGCGAAAGGTGAGTCCACCAGAAGCGCGAACGACCTGTCAATATGCAAGGGGAGAATGCCCACCAGCAAGACAGCCGAACTACTGAGACACCACAAGGCGCTGAAAGCGCAAGCCAGGGAGACGTTCGCGAGATCGCCGAGGGCCAAGCATGCGCACAAGATTGACCCAACAATGCCATCACCAGCATACATGAAACTCACCAGTGGCATGACAAGACGACATAGTTCACTACTGGTTCAGCTGAGAATGGGCCACGTGCCACTCGCGAAGCACTTGTTCAGGATAGGGAAGGTCGACTCACCCACTTGCGCAGCCTGCCTCAGCAGCAACGAAACCGTGCACCACTACCTACTACAGTGTCCAGCATACCGAGAGCAAAGGGGACAGATGGAGAAGAGGCTGAGACGCGGGGCTAGATCAATGGGAACACTACTGACCAGACCTAGTGTTTTCCAGGCTCGGGCCCGGCTCAAAAGCCGCGGCTCACTCTATTTCAGGACCGGGACCAATGCAAAAGTCCCGGCCCGGCTCGGTCCCGGCTCAGCTTTAGACCCGGCCTATGGGTGAGGTTTTTACTAGGCCGCCGATGCAGAGCAATGTACTTGGTAGAGTAGTTAGAGTAGCAATTTATTGAATTACAAGTCCTCTTGCTCATCTGCACTGCCATCCAAGTGCCATCCATCATCCCCATCCAACTCGATGACATCCTCGGAGGCTGGATCTGTTGTTTCTTCGCCACTGAGGATGGCAAACTCGGTAGTGGTACTCGGAGCCGGTTCACGAACTAGTAGGTCAGTCCTTAGTGCACATATGCCTGGGGATCTTGACACCGTCCTTGGCACGAGATGCCATAGCGATCATCTCCTTGAAGCGAGGGTTATCAAAACTAGAAATAGCATCAATAACAATTGAATTAGATTGAATCTCGATGTGATTTGAGATTATCACACACCTGATCTGTTGATATCATCCATTCAACAGCGAGGCGCCGGAATCCATCATCCGAATAGGAAATGCTATTTTCGGTCAATTTTGAGGGAGCCGGCGCAAAGTGTTGTGTCACCAGCCCGTTCTTGGCAGCGCGCTTGGCCTCTTTAGCTACATGTGGGAGTTTGCTGGTGAAACCTGTCTTAGTACACCATTCATTATATTTCCCCTTCAACCGGCAATTAGTATTTGCAAATTGTAATGAATATCTAGATAGTCAACCGACAAGGTGCATGGCTTGCATGTGGCGCCGCAGCGTTGACACTTCATGCACGAAGTGTGTCTTCTGCCGGTCATTCTTGCTACAGAGGGCATAATTTGTCAATTATCTTCATAGTTCAATATATCACATACTGGCAGAGCTTGCATTCAACCATCTTTTTACCTTCCACATCTGGAATACTGTTGAAGAAAGTACGAACATCTAGTGTACGGTCAAGCTTTGGCGATGCACTATCGGGCAGGTCTTCGATTCCATCTAGATCTTTGAGCCAGCCACCTGGGTCGGCTGGCTCTTTTAGGAGATTCACCGGCAGATCTAGACATTATATCAGGGACAAATACGGAATAAACGAGGTGCATTGAATGCTCACTGGGAGCATCGGTATTCTGACCTGTTTCTTTTTCTTGGCCCTTTCCACTAGATTTAGCTGTTCCAGTAGATTTACCTTTTGACTGAGTTCCAGTCTTAATCTTCTTTTTTGGGGGTGGGTCTGCGGTATCTATGGGTGCCGAGACACTGTGCTTGGGCTGGCCAGGAACCTTTGCCACATTGCTCGGATCTTTGAGGGCCGCACTTGGCTTAATCACACGCCCACGGATGCTTGTGATAGGGCCAGCGACCTCGCTGACTTCCTCTTCGCTGCTGTCACTGTCAGAAATGCGAGGCAAAGGCATAGGGGGGTGATAAGAAAGACGGAGGCAAATTTGTTTTACGTAAAAAATGTTTGTAACTACCTGTCCGTTGTTAGAAATGACATGGTCATAGCTGGCTCCAGATCGCCTGAGAAGCGCCCAAAAGCCCCGGCTTTCGGGCCCGGCTCGGGCTCTCTAGATCCAGGGACGGGACCTAAGGCCGGCCTCAAAACGGCTTGGGCTCGTCCCGGCTCGGCTCGGCCTAAGCCGGGGCTTTAGCCGGGACCTGGAAAACACTAACCAGACCGAAGGCCATGGAAACGCTCTTCCGATACATAAATGACACAGGGAGGTTTCGACAAACGTTTGGAGACGTGGCGCTGCCGGAGACAAGAGACAAAAGATAGGCCAGCCTGTGCAAGCCACGCAGAGCCCATTACCTCGCTTTCACAAAGGCACGGATACGCTCGGGGCATCGCCCGCGGAGCTCATGCGGAGACAGATCGAATCAGGGAGATTGAACAATCAGGCAGACAGAGCATATGTATGCATCGTCTTACATAGGGCGCGGCCCCAAAAGACACAATCGGATAATAATAATAATAATAATAAAATAAAAATAAAAATAAAGTTCGGGCTCATGGGCCTCACCAGACGCCGGGAAGCAGATCCGGACAAGGCTAGAAAAACCAGACCCGTCGCCAGGCCCACGATAGCGATCGGTCATCACGTCATCCACCCAGTGCCGTCCCACAAGTTCCTCGGGGTACTAGTAGACCAAGAACTCCGTTTCAAAGAGCAGTCAACTACGCACTCCAAAAGGGAAGCAGGTTCATCGAGCAATACCAAAGACTAGCGAAACCATCGAGAGGGGTGCCAGCTAAGCACATGCGCCAGTACTACCTAGCAGTAGCAGTCCCGAAGCTCCTATACGCCGCTGACGTCTTCCTTATCCCAGGAACAGCAGGGAAGAAAGGCACGAAAGGTCACATCAACAAGTTGGCGAGAGTGCAGAGACAGGCTGTCCTAGCAATAACTGGCGCGCTGAGAACAACGGCGAGTGACATGCTCGACGCCCACGCTAACTTACTACCGTTTCACTTGCTCGTAGACAAGCTGATTCACAAGGCTGCCACCAGGCTATCCTGCCTCCCTGAGAGACACCCCCTGTCCCTGCGAGTAAGCCGAGCCGCCTCGAGATACGTCAAGAGGCACCGCACACAGCTGCATGAAATTTTGCACACATACGGCCTCAAGCCGAGCAGAATGGAGAAGATACATACAGTAATGCGAGGGCCGATAGACGGGTCCTGCATCGATGGAGGAGTCGGAGCGGCAGCAGTACTCTACAGGGACTGGAGGGAACAGCAGATAGTCCGCCTCTATCTGGGCCCAGAGGAGGAGCACACGGTCTTCGAGGCGGAGCTAGTGGGGGCGGCGCTGGGCGCAAAGTTGCTGAACAGAGAAAGGAGTGGAAGCTAGATGATAGGTATGGACAACCAAGCGGCTATACTAACGAGGAGAAAAGAAAAACAGATGTCAGCTCAATACCTATTGGACGCTCTGCACAGACAGATCGAAGGGGACATGCAGATGCAGCCAGGAGCCACGGTCCTAGCTACGTTTGACTACGCGGCAGAATGTCGGATCCCTGACCACCCAGAGACCTCTGGTAAACCGCCGCATAAGTTCAAGGGCCGAGTTACTCCTTAGACCCTGGGCCAGCGTTATGGAGGCAGTGCTTGTAAGGTTACCCTCTGATTCTTGACTGACCACCTGCGCTTACTGATACTCATTGTCTGTGCCTGCCTCAAGCTCCCCCAGTATCATTTATGACATTTTCCAGACGACAACGGCCTTCAACCTAGCTTCAAACTCTCAGGTGGCAGACCGCCAGGACCCACGACGAGTTGGTACCAAACAAAAGGGCCTCGTCGGTAAGCAAGTGCTTACAACTCACGATTATAAGACACACTGGTATATTTGGCCGTGATGCACCCCTGCCGCCTGCGGCGGGTCAACGGTTAATTGACGACCATTCCTGCAAGGAACAGCTACAAAGCATGTGTATCATCAAAGATGATACGTCTTTTCTGCTGACCGGTCCTGAATATGCTGCATTGTCACAGGTTATGAATCTAAATCAAGTCATCACTCCCACCTGTCATTTCCCAGTCTACAAACGTAGCGTGCAAGTAATGGGCCCAATGAATATGCTTACTTTCGTACTACAGTGCATTTACAACTGGAATTACATTGCGTCGCGGTTCCCTGACCACCACGTCATTGTCGTCCTCTCAATGAGCCAGCTTCAACGGACAAAGTAACAATCAAGCAATTACATTGATAGGTAACTCGGGGACTCCAGCGGTCGCGGTAAACAATGAATCAATGGCGAGTCATACAGATGGCTAGTACCAGCAGTATTCCGTCCCCTCGCATCAAGATCTCTCGTTATATTTGACACTTCAATACCAGGATCAATGACATTTCGCCAGACATTCATAATCGTCTGGCTCTGTAGCAGGGTACGTCAATTAGTGATGAAGTAAACGACCTGGAGACTCACCGCAGCATCCACAGGGACTACAAAATACCTTCGGATACGCGCAAGCAAGATCGCACACGATCTCGCGCGCAGCGAATGCCTCGAGTCCCCGTTGGTCGAGGGTACGGGCAGACGTCTGTGCAGTCATAATCGCAACCGCGACAAGGATGATAGTTTGGAGTGATTGCATGATGAGGTTGGCTTAATAGGATGCGACGTTCTAACGATACACCCAGATCCCAGCCTTTTATACAGGTAGTGGATCGGAAGTTGGGCCCGAGCTAGGTTGAGGGCTATACCCTTGCCCCTGTTTCCGAACACCCGAGATCATCACTGTACCTGACTGTCTACCATCCGCAAACTGCCCCAGGTAATTCAGGAACACGGTGTTGATCGTGCAGAAAAGCCGCAACACCTTGGATTATTGTTATATAGATGCATGCACGACCATATTGATCCTGAGTCCTGTGACTATGGCGAACGCGTACTGTATGTACTGTACACGCTTTGAGGGCTGGCTTCGAAAATGACTCTTCGCAGAATTAGAATTAGTCCTGCCAATTTGGGCTCTTGGTGAAGTTATTAGAGGCAGTGCGCCCTAGAAGTTTCATGCGAAGGGTGAGCCGTGGTCGGATTGTTCCTAAGATCAGATAGCATACCTTGTTCGGGAGCGCGTGAATGGAGAGGCCTTAGAAACAGGTCGATCAGTCACGGGAATGTGAGATGCTTTGCAATGAGGTTGACAGATGGTTTTCCAATTCGCCAGCCCCTGCTGTGGGAGTCATACGTACGCACTCAGCTCCCTACAAGGGGTTCCAACCTACAACAGCGCGAATCAGCAAGAGAGATTTGCGAGGTGGCAGCGCCTACGGAACAAGGGCCACCGGTTCTCTGCCCGCCTCGGGGGAAGCAAGGCAATGGCAGTCACAACCATATGAGAGTGCTACTACCCACCAACCCATCCTACAGATCTTCTAGTGAATCAAGGTTGCGAGAAATATTTCCCTGACCGGCGGTGCTGGAGGAATGCACGGGGATAATGAGTACTGACCGAAGCACAACCCAAACAGCCAGCCTGCTTGACTTTTCGATGCCCTGCTGCTTAATATCATGAAGGGATTACAGCCAATGCTGTTCAAACTTTAACCGCAGTCACAACTACTAACGGTCAAGGAATATGCAAACTCAACTGACAGTCGGAGTGTCGTCATGAAAGCCTTTGATGATGTCCATCACACATTTACAGTACTGGGATACGCAAAGTATTGATAGTGCAGAATAACCTACCTGAAGAATCACATCAGCATCCGCAAGGGTCGCAGAATGCTTGTTGAGGCTCACAGATAATGAGACACTTTTGAGGAGCGACTTGGAGTGCTTCAAGCCCCTTTGATTGATGGCAAGGGCAGACTGCGGTAAAAACCCCCAAGCGTTGCGAGGATTATCATTGGTTTGGAGTGATTGCATGGTGATGTTAGCTTGTTATATTGGGAAATTACTACATAGTTAGAAACCAAGACTGAATAAGGGAATGTGTCAGAGTTTGGAAGCGAGTTATCGTGAGCTACAGGCCTGACCTCTTTATTAGAAAACTCGGAATACGCGAGCTCGATATTCGCTTTGACTATGGCATATGCTGCAGTCTGTGAACCATCACCAGGCACTTCTGTAACAGCAGGTGGCATTCGAGTGTCCGGGGCAATGCTCGCCCCATATCCTCGTGACCACGGTGAGCGCGTATTTGCTTTGATGTCCGCATCAACAACCTGTTGCAGAGTTTAAGTTCCCACGGGCTGCCGCCTGACGCTCCCAGCAGGATCGAAGGACAACAGCCCCTGTGTATTGTTGGTTTTTTCCTTTGATCGGTCTTGGGTGGATTCAAGAGCAGCGCTGGAATAGAAGTAGGGACTGTCATTTTTTTTTTCCGATTTTGCCTTTTGGGGCATTGCCCTATGTAAGGCGATGCATACAGTGGTTCCGTCGACATTTGTGATCTATCTAGCCTTGCTCCCTCAATCTCTCCATGAGCAGGCACTGTCATTAGTAGACAAATGGATGATTCCTGTCAAGTGGGTTTAGGGTCTCGAATAGTCACCGGAATACAAGTTATTCCGAGGGTCCTCACCGGTGTGTATAACAGTAATATGCTTCCAGAAGAATATGACTTCGCGGTGAGTTCCAGACTAAGTCTGAAATATCAAGCAAAAAACAACCGTAGGGCTTACATTGAGCAGCAAACATGAATGTGTGTGCCTTATCAATGTGACTTGGAAGGGTCGGCGAAGCCCGTCCACCCATCATATGATCCAATTGGAACGTCGGGAAGTACTAGATACTGAGTACTGAGTGGAGTTTGCAACGCAGCGGCAAGGTGAAACAGACAACGAATTAGTGCTAAATCAAGCTTGCATAAACATTCGATGTAAACGCCTCTGGGTGGTGGTTTCAAGTAGCACCGGCTCGGCCTGAACCACCACAAAGGTCCACACCCCTGCTCCGAACTCCAGATGATCATTGATCTCCCACTAACTTCTCCATTCCAGATTCGAATCATCGTCATATATTTTATGGCTGAAACTAGGTACACCTCTTGCCGTTGGGATTGTCGCGTGAAACTTTGTGCGTGGCCGAAAACCTCATATAGAACTTCTAGAAGTGAGTTTACAGTGTTCTTTAATTTGGTGGACACTTCCTCGTGGCGCGTTAACTTAAACTCTAACTATTACATTAAATATTAATCCAGAACTTGATGCGCACATACCCAGCCATACACACCTCGTGTTCGCTATCCACCGTCTCACAATATACGTCTCACACATTCGCAGCAGGCGCAGCAGTGCCACTTGAGTAACCTCGATATTAACTGGCCGCTGGCTTCGCCCTATGGAGCGTGGGACCAACAAAAACGTCTCTCCCAAGTTCTGGTGTGGATTTTTGGTTAGTACCTCCAGCGAAAGACGGTACGGAGTTTCGCTCCTAGATATTAGCTGCCCGTGACTATACTCTCTCCGTTCTTCAGTACTGTGAGTGATGCCGAGAACGATGTGTACCCCGAATCGTCCACCATACAGAGCGTAGAAGATGCTCTCGCTTCTGACTTGGCCCGTTTCTGGTCTCTTGACACCTTGATACAATGGCTCACCGTCATCAGAGACGGCTCGGACATACACCCGATTCCAGTTCTGAAAGGATGTGTTGCGGTCATGCTTGATATCGCTCAGAATGTGAAGGTACGTTACACTGCTATCGCCACGCATCCCATCGCGATTGACTGGTACAGTTGGCAAGAGCGTATCGTGGAGATTGCTGGTCGCTGATGCATAAATTGGACAAACTGATGCGTTTGACCGTATTGGCTCCACAAAACCTTCCCGTCCTAAGTAAATCGCCCGCTCAAACAATATTGGAAGAAACCCATATGTGCGATTCTGACCCCGTATTCCTGCACCTAATCTTTCCAATAACCACGGCCCAAATGTTTAGGGCCCTCAAAGAAATTGAGCTGTTCGTAGCTGGCTTGGCCAAACGCCGATCATCTTTCAAGCGTTTCGTTTTAGCATCCGCGGACAAGGCCGAAATTACCAAGTATGAATCGAAGATTGAAGAAATTCGAAAGGATTTTCACGTGTGTAGTTCTCTTTCATTGCTAGTGTTACCGTGTAACAAAATCAATAGACTAGAGCCCTTGTGCTACTAGTTCAGAACAGTGGTGCCGACCATAATCAGTACCGCAAGCTCCACCAAGAAGATGTAATGTTACATCAGGAATGGAGGTCAACTTTCCAAGCCTGGCGCATATATGAAGGAATGTATAGACCGACGAGGACACCTGCGTTGGTTCTCAAATATCACGGTGGTCCAAGTCCAGCAGAAGAACAGGTGCATATTTAACAGAAACATATCTCTTCTAAGCACTTGAGGTAACTCTTCAGGAATTTCTCCGCGTGATGCGAGGGTTTCGACAGCGTTGGTGAGCTTAGTTTCTATTTTTGTTTAGTTCACCATGCTAGCAATTCACACCATTATCTCCATGCAGGGAACCAAATCTCCCGCAGTTTCTCGGTGCTTCCGAGTCGCGGCCAACAGGGGACGATCGATTCATTGTGCTGGAAGGTGAGCCTTCCCAGCCTTCCCATTCAGATTAGCTCCTAGATGCTCATAAAGAATCGATACTTTTATGTATGTGGGCCACAGGACCACAAGGCGATGGAAAAGTTGCTAAATACATCTCATCACTCGCGGCTAGATCTCCGCTTGAAGCCTCGAGAACGTTAATTTGCATGGTTAGCCCCTGTATTTGTCTGGTACCATGCGAGTTTTAACAGATATGATCAGCTCAAGGGACTTGGGGTATGACAACGTCATTTGCGAAGGGACTTTTCTGATTTATGCTCACCTGTAGTCGGGCGCCAAACATTCGCTCGAGCGCACCAAGGGGCAATGGGGATTGACTGTATGTTGGAAAGCAGGGTTGGGAATATTGCGCTGATGTTGAAATATTTTAGGATTATGATGTCTACATCGGCGAGCATGAGCAGCTGGTAGTCTACAACTTTGGGCTGATGCTTGACCCGCAATGGGATGGTCCACGTCTGCGACTTCAGGATTGGAGACACTGGGACGCCTTCATCAACCTATTCACCAAGACCTTGACCAATGATTCCAAGCAAGCAAACTATATTCATGGACAGATTGGTATGAAGCAGTCGGGCTCGTTATGTAACAACCTGATCGGCAGCAGGTGCATCCAAACAAGCCGTATTTCGATTAGTCAAACACCTTGTCATTTTTGCATGGGACTACAGCAATACAATTGGCGATCAAATTCGCAAAACATCAACGGCAGCCGTGACGATGATGCTTGTTGCATTCATGGAATCACTTTCCCGGATGGAAGCCTGCTTGGATGAAATCGACAATGAGGACAGGAATCCTTTGCTTACGGTGCTCGTAAAAATTTTCGGCCAGAAGTTGTCTGGGATCTGGGATTTTGATTCGCCTCAGAACATTGCGACCGGAGACATAGGGTACATGGCGGGAACAATTACGAAGCCTCGGTTTGAAAGACTGGGCAATATTCTGAACGAGATACCTAGCGTTACGACAGTTGAAAGGCTATTTCTGCCAATCCAATACCGACCTCAGGATGACTTCTGGTCAGAAGATGTGGTTGACGGTGTAGTACGGTACGCGGTGAACATGATCTAAGTCGTTATATTAATCCTTCATGGTGCGAATGCAGACATAAATGCCTAGTGGCAAACATGTCTGCCAAGGAGACTTTGTTTAGGGTAGAACGAGGACATCGCAGTGGCCGGCTTGATGAGTCCCTGATGGGTGGCTACATGCGGTGGGATTGTTCACGAACCTGGGAGTACCTCTTGAATAATCGAGAAGACCTTTGTCGACGTTATGCCGACAATCATTCTCTGTCCGATGATGATTTATTGCTCAGTGAGTACAGTCATAGTCCGTTGCTGAGTCGCACTAAGGAGGAGTCATGGAGTCTTCTCGCACAAGCAATCAACGGGGCACGGGATGATACTATTTGTGTCAAATTCTTTGACATCAGACGAACGTCGAGCCGTCCTGCAGTCAGAAGGCTTCGATGGCGACGTTTTGTATTTCTTTGAAAATGTCAACCCACGTCACGGGGAACTGTGGGGATACTGGTCTCGCGAGGCAGAACCAGGGCACCCAATCTGGCCCCCAAGCATCGATGCTGAAGGTCCGCCCTGGGCCTGGGACGCACGTAAAGATAATTATCGGGTCGAGGTGTCACGGTAGATTTTCAAAAAGTAATGCACACGGGAGATACTCTGACCAATTCCAACAGCACAGGACCTCAGCAGCATATACGCTACCTCCAGTTGTAAACGCGATATTACATGATGAGCAGATAGTACAGTAGCGAGCCTCTCCGTCCAGGCAGTCCTTAGATGCGAGTCTTACGTAACACCGCTCCCAAAGGAGGCAGTGGCCAAATTAGTCCCACGTAGCATGTGAGAACGAATACAATCGCGTCATTGTATTTCCACTCACCGGTGCCGGATGACTCACTGTGGGGAGCCGTCGGCAGCCTTCGCATACGTAGTACCGTGCGTACGTACTTCAGTGCCGACGACTCGCCAGACTCCAAATTGCGAAATTAGGACCTTGCTGAGTAAAATGAACTTCGCCTGGGTATATAAGTATTAGCAGCTCCGTGCTCTATCCCACCTCACTGCACTAAGATCCTTTACAACCATGGCAGCACGAAAGACCACCATGAAATATGGTACGTAGGTTATGACTGTTTATTGTATAGACACTCACTGGCCGCAACGTAGTTCGCCTCGGCAACTCGGGACTGAAGGTGTCCAAAGTCATTCTGGGAACGATGCAGTACGGTCACCCGGATTGGCAGCAGTGGGTTTTAGGTGAAAAGGAGGGAATAGAGCACATCAAAGCTGCGTGAGTTGGACGAACATGGTTGTGTGATGTACTCTGACAACTACCGACAGTTATGATGCAGGCATCCAGACGTTTGACACAGGCTAGTAGCAGCAGTAATGGCGTGTGTTACTCACTAATGGCCATTTGTATGACATGCAGCCAACGTCTATTCGAACGGCGAGAGGTCCTTTTACCCCCAAGTAGCAGCGTTGATCATGCTGACTTACATATTTATAAAACATTAGCGAAAGAATTCTTGGGAAGGCCATCAAGCAACACAGCCTACCCCGTGATGAGATTGTTGTAATGACCAAGGTATGTTTCGTTCTTCTGATCCTCAGGCAAATGTATCAACTCATCGTTTATAGCTCTTTGGTACTGTTGGACGCACCCCCGGTACCAACTTCTTTGGCGCTGGTGCCGCTACACCTGAAGAGACTGGTTATGTCAACCAGAAGGGGCTGAGTCGCAAGGTTTGCCAATAACATGCCTCATGTGTCTTTATCACCTTAAAATTTGCTTTGCAGCATGTCTTTGAATCTGTCAAGCATAGTTTGGAGCGCCTGCAGCTAGACTACATCGACTTGCTGCAATGTACTGTATCCCTGCTCTAGTAATGCCTCTCATACTTACTTTCCGCCTTTTAGGCCATCGCTTCGACGAACAAACCCCCATCGAAGAAACGGTACGTAGTACACCCTCATCTGCAGTGTCATTGACAGACAGTGACATCTTGGTAAGATGCGAGCTCTGCATGACGTTGTTCAAGCAGGATATGTGCGCTATATTGGCATGAGCTCCTGCTGGGCTTGGCAATGTTCGTAGTTTTATTATTATTTACGCTTGTGCTAATTGTTGCCCAATTTCATTTCAATAGTCCATGCAATGCAAAGTACGTCAGGCATTCATTTTTGGTCCAGGTAATACTGAGCTCGGTTTTATCCCATCGAAGACTATGCGATTACTAACAAGCTGACGCCGTTCATCTCAATGCAAAACCACTATTCACTCGTGTATCGCGAGGAGGAAAGGGAAATGTTCCCTACCCTGAAGGTCAATCCGCTTCCCGCCGCATGAGACACCCCAGGGGACTAAAATAATGGTTTCATTCCAGTACTTTGGAGTCGGGTCTATTCCGTGGTCCCCGCTCGCGCGCGGTATCCTAACGAGGCCGAATAACACGGAATCCAAACGAAGTGGAACCGACCCGTGCGTGTTTTTCTCTTACCAGTCTCCATTATCTCCTTCGTCATAGCGCTGATTCCGGACTCAAGGTGGATCGGCATATACGCCAAAACAGACAGTCGCACGGCCATAGTTGACCGGTGCGTATTATCTGTCCCTTTCCATGGATCACGTGCATGAGTGACTAACTTTCACGTTCAGAGTAGAGGAAATAGCTAAGAAGAGAGGGATTACTATGGCACAAGTGTCACTCGCCTGGTGCTTTGCGAAGCCAGGTGCGCATCTTCTGGCAGGTTTACTCACTCTCCTGATGCTCAAATCCTCCGTTATCAGGCGTGTCCGCGCCTATTGTAGGAACCACAAGTCTGAAGAATCTCGAGGAACTCGCCGGTATGACTTTATCCTTTTTACTCGATCCTTGATCGTAGTAACAATTATGTCTCAGCCGCGGTGCACATAACTTTGACGGAGGAAGAGGTCAAGTACCTTGAGGAACCGTACCAGCCTCTGGCGCCAGTTGGCCATTAATCGTAAGTAGTAACGTTTGGGCGGCCTCCGAGCAGAATTGGAGAGGTCATATCTATAGTTGACACTTCACGCTGTACCGGCTTATGATAGCTAACCTGATGCTTTTTCAATCTGATTATTCTTTGCATACATTGTTTTATAATCAACGTCCGAGTATGCTGGTAAAGTTGGAACTGCTTGCCATCACCGGCCCTGTTACGTAAGACCATTGTGACCCTTCATGCAGGGGTGGGCGTCGCCCTGGTGTTTGGGGAACAGGCTGTCAGCTGTGTTGGGAAGAGCGTGGGTGGCCCACCCCGCGGCCACCTGCTGTGGCACAGGGGCGCGCGTGTGTGCCCTCAAAAGCCAAAGTTGAAGAGTCGGAGGTCAGTTTATACCGTCATCCGTCGACGTTCATGCCTTTTATTCGGCTTGACCACCATGGATCAGCTACCTAAGGACTTGCCAATTCGTTAGCATAATTCAAGGGAAAAACAAGGACCTCAATGATGACTTGTTGCGGACACAATGTGCTGTTGAAGAATAAGGGCATATGGAAGCAAGTGGCCTGCCCTGTCCGGTGTATCATTGAATTCGGCGCCACAGTAGTACAGTATCTTCTGGTTTCTAGATCGGGATCGGTAGATCCATCTTCGTCCAGTTTAGTAATCTCATGATTTCTTTTAAGGCCACCGGGTCATTGGCACAGAACTGCAACAGATCAAGCCAATTCAGACTGAACCGTTGTGGCGTTATGGGGCAACATCGTAACACGTATAGCAATGACCCCTATTAATCCAGGAACTATTTCCTCGGCATCAGCCTTATTGTTTGTACTTGAACAAGCCTAGGAGTGACGGCCCCTTGGCGCAATGAAAAATTAAATGTCACCTTAGCAGTTGTCGTCAGACCAAGGAAAGTATTTCACAGAGCAGAGTCGTCGCTGGCTGAGGACGTCTACACATTCGTAGCCGCATCTCCGGGTTACCGAGTGACTCCGTGACAGGTGACAGGATCAATCATATTTCGATCGTCACCACGGGGAGCCGGCGCCTACTGCGGCAGCCTGGCGACCGCGCCCTCCAAAACCGCCTCTGTTCGTCTTTCATTCCTTCCCATGCATTAATAACCTTTCGTTTCATATACATATTTTAATCTTCGTTTCTATATGCCATCTCTTCCGTTTGCACGTAGACCTCGTGCTCCTCAAATTTCACCTACTGGACCCCCATCACTTTGTCTTTAACACCAACAGCGACGTCGTTGGACACTGACCCCAGCAATTCGGGAACTATATCTGGAATTCCTACCCCGACCCTTACGATAACATCGTCTCCCACACCGTCATCTGCATCCAAGCCAACGAATTCCCTCAGCACGCCTGCTATCATCGGTCTCGCGGTGGGAGTCTTTGTCTCTGTCGCAGTATCTCTCGTCATCTTCATGGTTGTGCGTAATAACCGGCGCAACCGCCGCCAGTCTGGGTCGCGCATGAACGAAAAGCAGATGTATCGGGAGCCTCAGCCTCAGCCTCAGCCTCAGCCTCAGGCATCGAGACCACCGGCAGACCCAGGCAACGTGTCCTTCTTATCGCTCAACTCCACCCGCGGTTCTTTAATACAGGATCAGGACCCAGATCTCCCACAGCGTGTTGTCTCTGCCATGCCGTCCATCCCAAACCCTTTCTCAACATCACCCACACCGTCCCAGGCATCCGCAGACACCTCATCCTCGCACGTCCATGACCGGAGCCATACCCTCTCGCCGATGGCTCTTTCCACAGTCAACCTCATCTCGCATACTCCTCAGTACGCCCATACGCCTACGGCTTCTGTAGCTGAATCGTCGATAAGTAATTATCCGGAAACATCAGTGCTGAGCGAGTATCAAGACAATTCGCCTGTTAACGTGTCTCAAGCTGTATCCCCCATGGAACATGACGTTACGAGGGCATCGTCTGTGGTTGACTACCGGGAGATGCCCACTGTCGATAATGCCGAATATCCGGATAGTCAGGGGCGACCAGCGTCCTTCAAACAGGAGCTGAACCAGGCCAGAGTCGATACAGATTCAATACCGCCCCCGCTATCAAAGGCAGACCAGAAAGCAGCGCGCGTTCGCGAGCTCAATGCTATGCTCAACCTCATTTCTGCCCTTGAGGCTTCAAACGCTTCACAGGCTGCTGTGCCGACTTCTTTGCGGTCTTTGTTACAAGTTGATACGGAAGCATCGACTGGCATGAGCAGGCTGAGCATGGGTGAGGGTATCGTTACGCCGGTCGGTGGGTGAGTCTACTGTTCACATTGCTCTTGCTGTGACTGCTACACGCCTTTTTATCTTCTCTCTACCTTCTTTCCCGATGTTGACCGTCACGATTCACAGCGACGGCGATAATTCGGCTTCGGAAATCCCGCTCGGATTTGACAGCTTCCCTCTCCCGCCTGCCGATGTATTCAGAGCAGCACTGGGATTAGGAGGTCACCGTGAGGGATGAAGATTGAAGTGTGCGGTGCCTTCGGACGGTGCTTGTTCCAGCGTTCACCGATTCTCGTCCTGTCATACTGACGAGTTCGCGTAGCGCTGAGTCTATCACCGTTGGGAACTGCATTTGGATGTCGAATTAGCTTCTTACAGCCCAGTGGCCTCTCGGCTGTTATCGACGAGTTATTCAAATCCACGCGATTTTCAATCAGAATAGCTGGCTACAGGGCTCCCCAAATTCCATTGGTCCACTTCAAACACATCCGGTCAGCGTATTCCCCCAAACCACGCAGTCTACCGGTGTTCATCATTGTATGTTCTTGACCTCAATGTCACTTGGGGCCTTCTCGCAGTATCTATTAGGTGGCAATGTTTATTTCAGAATCACCAGACTTGCCTTGCGGGGGTTGCGACGGTCTGCAAATTTTATGTATGTAGCAGCTATGTGTCGTGGGGTATGGGGCAACTCGTCTTGTGCGTATAGAGTGCGTACGTGCCGTTCTTTATGTTTTTTTTTTCTTCTCGCTACAGCGCTTGGACTATGCCCCACCCCACTCTGTTTTGCTGCTCGTGTCCTGGTGACGCGAGTCCATGACGAACTGCCGCCTGACGGCTGCGTATTGTCGTTGTATACTGTATGTACCACGGATGTATCTACTGTATTTTTAGTGCCATGGACCTGCCCACGGTTGTCAAAGGCGACCAGAAGGATTGGGCAAATGAATACCTTATGGTAGATATTGCACTGAATAGTAATGTCAATGTGACAATGGGATTCATACCCTTCAAGTTGAACCATGGCTGTATACAGTGAGTAGACCTGCTGATGAGCACTGACACATCATTCAAAGGTGTCCTGCAATTCTCTCACCAAGCTTAACCTGCAAATTTGCATCTATGATCCAGAAATTTCAGAAGGATGATGTGGAGGATTTTGTGTCACACACGGGTACTGAAGATACAATTCATGTGTTGGAAACTGGGTCACACACAGCAAGCGATAAAGACACATCAACCACATTCCAAGAGGTCCTTCCCCATGATTGAAGTGTTGGGAGTGAGCCCTACCAAAGCACTTTGTGGTTGCATCCATTCCCTCTCCAAATTCACTAAACCTCAAGGTAGAGATCCAGACAACAGACACAGCTGAGGTCAAAGGAGTGACTGTGCTCCTTGACAGTGGTCCAACTGGATTGTTCATTGACAGTGAATTTGTCACCACTGAGAAGCTAACCATGTGATCGCTCACACCCTATCATAGGCTGATTCGATTTTACAATTTGCCCCCAGTAGTTAGTGATATGGGTGAAGTTGGTGTTGACCTGCTATATTTGCAATGTCAAATATGAGATCACTTGACAACACACAATGGTACCTTGGTCTGCCTTTCAATGACAAGAACAACATATGGCCTAGCATCACAGAGTCCGGAGAGCCTGAGCAGATCCTAGGGCAAAGTCTTATCAAGTTGGTAATATGTATCCAGGCTGGCAATGAACCAGATCTTTATGGATCTCTGAGTTGTGCATGGCTCGCTCGCAGCAGCCCCATCAAATGTACTTCTGTTTAGCATGGTGCACACCTGAGTACAGATGCACCTGCAGATTATGAGTGGGTGAGTTTGGTTTGATGGTTCAGAGAATCCAGAATGACGGCAACACTTGGAACAAGATCAACCTTATTGGCCCTAGTGTGTGTTGTAACTGGACATCGGAGCAGGTCTTCAATGCTGGCTTCTTGACCAATTATGCCAATGCCAGTTATTTGGAGTTAATAGCTGTTGAACAGTGAAGTTTTGCTGTGTTGAGACATTCTATTGCTAACTCCACCAAAGTTGTGAGTCAATTGCCTGCATCCTCATCACATACAGACTCATAAGCTGCATTAAGACCCAGACAATCATTGCAATATGCATCTCTTAATTTATTTCACTTTGTTCCCTAGATACTTATACACTCTTACCACAGATCACTGGCAGACTAACAAATCCACAGGATGTTCAAACCACAAGAATCATACCTCTGCACACTGCAGGCACATAAAAGTTTTCTTGTCTGAAAAACTGTAAAGATATTACAAATATTTTTAGTGTTTTTATTAGAATTTGTTGAGGCAGAAAATTGTGAATAATTTCAATGTTTTTTCAGGGTTTTTTATGGGTTTCTTTGCATTTTCAGAAAGAAACTTATAAAAAGACATAAAAAACCCTGCAAAAAACTTTAAACTTTTTTACAATTTTCTTGCTCAACAAATTCTAACAAAAACACAAAATTTTGTTAAAGTTTTTTTACATTAAAAACACTAAAAAAAATTGGAATATTGTTACAGTTTTTTGAACAGTTTTTCAGACCAGAAATTTTTTATATGCCTCCAGTGGCAACGGGCCTAGCCCAGCCATATCTCAACATCTCTCAGATAGCATTGCAGAATCAGAAGCCGCTGATCATGATGGAAGCCAACACAGCGTTGTGCGGAGGGTTTCATGGTCTCTCAGACAGCTTTGGTGTGGCATTGTGGGGTGTCCATTTTTCATTCCAGATGGCTTTTACCCATTTCAGTGGAGCTATGATGCATGTTGGTGGTCAAAATTATTACTACAATGTTGATCACTTCTTGTGATGTTGTGGTGACAGATCCTTAGTTGGACTTTTCAGCCTTTTACCACACCCCCTGGATCGCTTGCCCGCAAAAAGCAGTGGACTGTTGGGCTGATGTACTATGTGTCACTGATCATAGCCAAAGGCCAGGGCTCCTCCAACCAATCCCAAGTTCTTGACCTGTTCATGAGAAGTCTTTTGGCTTACTTGTGTTGTGCTCTATACACTGAGTCACTTGCGGAGATTTAGCCAATTTTCCCCTGGATTTGGCAGACCAAGTGTCTGTCAGCAGTCTTACAGAGGTGTGTTATATATCACAAATCCCAGAAGTTGGAACTGGAAAGGACAGTGGCTTCAACTTATATGTTTCACCCTCAACGAACTATCATCCTAAGTATTTTGGATTGGAAGTCGGATGTTGGAGAGTGCTGAGGTAAATCAAAGGTCAGAACCTAAGTTGAAAGGTGGAAGGTGGAAAGGCAGAGATCAAGAAGTGGAGGGACAGAGATTTTGCAATACTCACTGTACTAAGAACAGGAGATAGAGTGAAGGGAATCACATATTGAAGGTGATTATCTGATTGCAGAATCAAGAGCATACATGAGGGGGTTTTTATACAAAGAGCTGAAGCCACATGTAATGTTGTACTACTAAGCATGTTCCAAGAAAAGTGGAAGTCAGATAAGATATACAGGGTAAGTAACTAATCAGGAACAAAGAACTACAAGGGGGTGCAGGGTAGAGTCAAGAACAATGGGCAAAAGAACAAGGGGCCGGAAAGCATATTTGACATGATGGAACCATGGGACTCCAGAGGGATCAGACATATGTGTTACGACCATGCAGTTCTGACTTCTGACACTCAGTTCCGCTCACATTCCGACCCTCTGATAGTTCCGACATTCCGCCCATTGTTTTATTCCCTTGTTCTTTCGACTCTATTACTCAGACCCACCGGACTCACCTCTCAGCACAGCAAGACCTTATGTCCAGCCCTCCTTGTAGTTTCGTTGTCAGATATGTTTTCCAACCCCTTGTTCTTTTGCCATTGTTTTACCCTACCCTGAACCCCCCTTGTAGTCCCCTTGTTCCCAATTACTTATTTACCCCGTATGTCTATCCGACTTCCGCTCTCTCCGGAATTTGCTTAGTACTACCCCATTACATGTTGTCTCAGCTATTTGTATAGAAGCCTCTCATGTATGTCTGTTATTCTGCAATCAGATAATCGCCTTTGATACTTGATTTCCTTTGCTCTATCTCCTGTTCTTAGCACAGCGAGTTTTGCAAGACCTCTGCCTCTCCGCCTTCGACCTTCCGACTCAAGTTCCAACGTCTCTTTAGTTCGATACTTTCCGACTTCTGACTTGCATTCTGAAATACTTAGGATGATAGTTCATTGGGGGTGCAACACATAAGTTGAAGCCGTTGTCCTTTACAGTTCTGACTTGTGGAAATCTCGATACGTAACAATATGGTCTTGCTATGCTGGAGTCGAGTCTGGAGGGTCTGAGTAATAGAGTCAAATGGGGAAAGGGTATATGAAGGGGAAGGACTATCAGAAGTATCAGAATGTTGGAAATGAGGTGGGACTGAGTGTTGGAAGTTGGAATAACATTGTCGTAACAAGGCATTCCTTATGATGTCCTCCTTATCCTCCTCATTTTGGAGGTGTCATCATAGTTGGTGCCATCAGTATCCCAGGTAAGTGTAGGTGGTTCAGGAAATTGTATGAAAATTTAATGTTTTGTCAGAGATTTTTGGCTACAGGAAATCCTTCAAAAATTGTAAAATTATCACATAGAAAACTTCAAGAAACACTCAGGAAACCTTGGATTTCCTCTTCCATGAAACTAAATATTTAATAAATTTTCCCCAGTTAGGAAATTCTATAGAAACACTGATTTCTACAAGGTGTCATGACCCATCTATTTCCCTTTCCTCGCTGTCCTATGCCCCCTCTCATCGCTCCTCTTGCATCTTCACCTGAGTTCGCCCTACCCTTTGACCACTCCTCTATGTTCACTCCATTCACTCTTCACCCCATTCACCGAACGACCATTCGCTGCTCACATCATTCGCCAACAGGCACGCCATCAAACATGATCGACATCCTCTACCCGGCGTGATGGCTCATCACTGGCCCCATCATCTTCCCAATCCAATCCCTTTAGGTGTTTGTATGGCCGGAATGCATTCGCGGGACGTCCTACCTGTAGGTCGTGTGGGATCAACCCAGCAGACGAAGAGTGCATGCAGGGTGGCATATATGCAAGTCCCAAGGCATGTTTTCATATATAAACACCTTTGTCCCCTTTCCTTCCTGTCATTTCATGTTCGCACTCCTCTTTCATTCTATTGTATCTGTGTTTCATCTATTTGTATCATGACTGCGCACCCCTATCCAGCCCTGACTCCAGATGGCCTCTTTCCTATTTGCTGATATCATGCGAGCATTCGATATAAGTAGTTTACATTCGCATGTATATTCCCCAGTTCAATTATCATATGTCTCTCTTGTGCAAAACTTGACCTCGCTGTGACTATCGTCTTGAGCCCTCTCCTGTAGATTTCTACCTTCGACCGGAGGAAGACTTAAGCATCACTGGTGAGTTTTCACACTTCATCTTCGTTACCTTAGCCTTCGAACTATTATCTGTGCTGTCGGCGAAGGGCTCCGAAGGAGCGCCTGCACCAGCGAAAGGATTGTTGCTACTTAAACAACCTTTCCGTGACGCCTTGCACGTTACATTGTCAAGTGCAATAGGCTATTTCGCTATGACTGTAGATAGGGAGAGCCCCGATTGGGCAGCTCTCTTATCTTCTGAACATTTATTGGTTCACCTTATTCGCTGAACGGCCCACTTATTTGCACAAGTTTGGGCATTCGCTGTGTTCACTAATACACCATATTAACACCTAAAAACCAATCTTGACACAAGATTTCCCTGTCAAATATTCAGGAAACCAACATTTTCATAGAATTTCCAGAGAATTTCCAAATGGAGGAAACTTTATTCAATATTTAGTTTCATGGAGGAGGAAATTCAAAGTTCCCTGAGAGTTTCTTGAAGGTTTTGAGGTGATAATTTTACAATTTGTGAAGGATTTCCTGAAGTCAAAAAACTCTGACAAAACAATAAATTTTCATCCAATTTCCTGAACTGGGAAATTTGGTAGAAATGTGGAATATCTCCAGTAGGTTTCCGAAGTCTGGAAATTTTGCCATGTCTCCAGTGTGTGGCAGACCAAATGCAGGACCGGTAGCCTTTCTTCCTCTGTATCTCCGATCATGTTCAGCTGAAGTTCGATATACTCTTTGGCTAGTTTATCAAGGTTGGTGAGGTTTTGTCCTACATCTACCATCATAGCCTGTACCCTGGGCGGATGGCCATCCCTTGTTCAGTGAATGGTCGTTTTGTAGGGGCAGTCTTGTGAGAGGTGACTTTGCTGTCTGCAAAGGAAACACAAGCCTTTGGCTCTCAGTTCATCTTTTTGTTCTTCAGACAGCCGGGGTGAAGATTTCAAACAGTGTCCTCCTTGTCTGTGTCAAGCACCGGCTTTGTTCTGGCTTGGAGAAGCTACGTGGTCCCGCTCTCTCGAGCTGAACGCCTTGTAGTTTTGAGGGCTGCCTTTTGAGGGAGATCGTGGCCTAAGGCCATTTCGCATCCTGGTATCAGGGTGCGGGTAATCGTTGTGTCTCTTAGGGGGAATTCTCATGTCATCTCTATTGCACAACGTGCTTCTTTGTTCCTTGAACAAACAAAGACGTTCTGCTTATTCGAATCTCTCCGCGGCCTCTTCCAGTGTCACCAGGTCCATATATTCATCAGACATGCCGGCTTTTGTCCACTCTAACCTCAAGTAGCTGTTTGCCCTGTTCCAGAGCTGCTGCACTAACTGAAATTCCCTGATATCAGATAGCCTGGTGGCCAAGGAACATAAGTGACATATGTGCTCTCTTATCATTTTCTTTCCCTGAGACGCCTCGTAGAATTTTGAGTGTATTTGCTGTCCGAACCTTGCCCGAAAGTAAAAGTCAAATAGCTCTTTTCCCAGGGAGTCAATGGTGTACAAGTCGGCCTGAGGGGCGACAAATGTCACACTGGAAGCATAGTAAGTTTTTTTGGTCTGAAAAACTGTTCAAAAAACTGTAAAGATTTTCCAAAAATTTTTAGTATTATTTATGTAAAAGACACTTCAATAAAATTTCAAGTTTTTTAAAGCTTTCTCAAACCCAAAAAAGTGTGATGAAATTATAAAAAAAGGTGCAAAAACTTTAAAGAAACACATAGAAAAATTCAAAGTTTTTTCAGACTTTTATGGATCAAGAAACTCTGTGAAACTAAGGTTTTTTTATGGGTTTTTGATCAGTTTCTTTGTGTCCAACTCATCAGTGTCTACGTCCAGGTCATCCTTCCGTCGCGAGTCCTTCAGCATTACCTGTGCTAGGTATTCATCGCGCTAGAATCTGCGCCATTGCCGTTGGCAGCGGGGCAGGGGGCATCCTAGCCTTTATCCCGCCTCCCGGCCCCATGGATCGCAGTTGGTATACGCCCGGTACGATAGCCTTTGTCTTATTTCGATGATGATCTCTCACTGGTAATGACTTATCTTTATCGCGGTTACCATTCACCGCGTGATGGAGGTGTATCGCAATCTGACTGTCCGTTAGGTCGTTGTTGTTTGACGAGTGACCTTCGAGGGCTTGCTCAGGGGTAGAATGCGCCATCCACTTTTCTTTTTCCTTCGCCGTGAGGCGCTTCCGGCTTCTGGAGGATGACGTGGAGGTGGTGTTGGCTACAATGCTCCGCGTAGTTGGCACAGACGATCTAGGGCTTGGTGGAGGTAGCCCGCTGAAGTGCCCAAAAGCCCCATCTTTCGGTCTCCGAGTCGGGCCTGGCTCTCTCTGGATCGAGGCACGGGACCTCGCTGGCCACGGCTTGGGCCCGTCCCGGCTCCGTCTTTGAGCGTCCCGGCTGGGGCGAAGCCGGGACTTTAGCCGGGACTTGGAAAACACTAAACCTGCAAAACGAATGAGTATTATATATAATATATAAGATGTTATTCTATCTACCTGATATCTTTGATACTCAATAAAAGATCATTTATGTATTATTAATATCTTCGAGCTGCCTCTCTGCCGATGCCGTGCCTGTGCACCACACTCCCGGAGTCGAGAACGCTCTCCATCCGGCGGAGTTGCATGCCGGTTAGGCTGACTCATCCTCCTGATTACCAACATTCGCTAGATTCCACCATGGGCACTGCTGCATATACGTCCGACACAGGTTGAGGTGGACTATAAACACTATAAAACATGGTGATACTTTCTTCGAGCCTTTACCTCAATCTCGAACCAACCTAAACTTCCTTGTATTCAAACTTTCAGAATGGCGATATTCGCTTTGGTATTCATATTCCTCGTCCTTGTTTTCGTCTGCAATGCTATATCGACCATTGTCAGGAAGTACCTTCGAGCTACTTTGACTGCATTGGATGACATTCCCGCGCTTGGCGTTCCCAGAGGTAAAGGCCTTAAAATTAGTGGCACGGCTGTCGTCTGCGGTGGCAGGTACGTTCACTTTATAAACCCTCTGTTAACGAGCTCAAGATTTGTGCAGCATTGGGGGGTTACTTAGTGCTCGGGTGTGCGCTGATCACTTCGAGAATGTCGTTATGGTCGAACCAGAAGAATCGGTCACGAGGCCGGATGACCACCACCATGACTAGAGTCTTCCTCAGTGGTTCAAAAACGATCACGCGTTCCTCAATACACCTAATTCCACGCGTATCAGCCATTTATGACACTTGCTGTTCGAAAATTGTTTCCAAACTTTGACCATGAGGTTGTCAAAGCAGGTGCCAGGTGTGCATCATCAGCTTTAGATCGGAGTGCCGCTAATGCGATTGCGTTAGAGTCGTATCTGCAGACACCAAGTTTCATGTTGCTGGTGTCCCTATTGAGGCACCCTGGCACCAGTATACGGCCAACAATTTCCCAACGATCACGACTCTGACAAGGGCTGGATTGGAGACACTTCTTCGACGACTGGTACTGGCAACTTGCCCCAATGTTCAATATGTGCCAGGGACGGTTATTGCGCTCGTTAGATCAGAGTCGTCAGCTGACGCTATCGATTCGGTACGCGTTCGTTCTCGTGAAGGTGAAGAGAGCAACATCCCGGCTACGCTTGTCATTGGTATGATTCCTGCCATGACTTTCTCTTGAACTCAGGCCTGACTTCCAAACCAAAGATTGTACCGGACCTGCGCGAGGCGGATTTAGGTGGCTCCAAGATCCTTCCTTCACATCGACTACTGGAACCGAGCAGCAAGTCTCTCCCTTGCCACTCGACGCCCTCAAACACACTTACGACCCCAAGATGGCGTATACCACATGCGCATTCGACGTGCCTCCGGCACTCATGTCGCCCATAAAAGCTCTCGGTTTCCCTGAGGACTTCGCAACCGTAGGATTGCTGTATGTCAGCACAGCTGACCCCAGTACCGACAGCCGAAATGTGATTATCGGAATGAAAGGAGAAAGCTCCGGTGCGTACTGCCTACAATCGTTCGTTGAATCTAACCGACTGGAAAAATAGTCCAATTTGCTTGTGGAGGGTGGGATGTGCGCGAACGGATGACCAGTATAGCCGACATCAAGAAATTCCTTTCTGAGATGGTCGTATTACGCCCTGTCCCAGATTGGATCTTTCGACTGCTCGAATTATTTGAACAAGAGCAAGTGCCATCCACTTACGTGTATGCTCGCTGTAGTGCGTTCATTCTCATTATTTTTTAACAAATCCTACTAACACGTTGTGCAGCGCCAACGGTATACATACAATACCATCTTGCTAGGAACATCCCTTCCAACTTCATCGCGATCGGGGACTCTGTCCTGAATCTCAATCCAGTCCGTGGGTAAGAGCTGTCATTTTGTTCCGGAGTATCTGCTAAATACTCTGGATGCCACCCTTAGGCAAGGATGTACGAAAGCATGCGTCGAGGCCGTGACCCTGAACAGCTTGCTGATAAAATGCGCTGCTACTCCTACCGGCAACACTAAGGGCACTGGAAACCTACTTCCCAAAGACTTCAGTCGAAACTTCTTCGATTTACAGGCAAAGCGCACAGGCTTTCTATGGTCAGTGACTTCTTGCTTCAATCTACGCAGCACTGCATCAGCTGATCATACTGATCTTAGGGATACGTATAAGTCCGAGGACTACGCATGGAAGACTACGACTCCCGCTAAAGGCGATAGCCTTGATACAGGTGCATGGAAACGTGCGTATGGAAAAGCTTTTCTTCGACTCGCGACAAAGGTAATCATCTATATATTCAGTTCGAAGTAGATTTGACGATGTTATGGTCCAGGATCGAGATGTATCTGCGGTGTTCTGGAACGCGGCCAATTGGTTGACACCTCCAATTGAACTATTTTCGCTGATAATTATCTTGAAACTTGTGTGGATGCAGGTGCCAGGTTGTTTCGGGCTGTAGGAGGTGCTTCATGGATGTGGTTGTGATTTATCCGCGATCCTGTTGAAATTCCGCCCTCAAAAAGTATTTTACAGCGTCGTACAGTAATCAGTAATAAATATCAGTAAGATTTTGGATAAGGAAGAACCGGAGCAGTGTCTGCCCTAAATCCAAGGTTGTAAGCGTAAGCATCAGTGGGATCGTTTTTATTTATTTATTATTTATTTATTATTTTATTATTTTTATTATTATTATTATTTATTATTTATTATTTTTTTATTATTTTTATTTTTAATTCCATTTGTATCCATTGAGGCGCATGCTCATGTAGGATAATACAATCGCGTAGCTATTGAGTGCCCATGGACAGAAGGAATGAAACATTAGCCCTAAGGCAGGGAGGTCCCATGACGGACTAACAACCCTTGGAAAATTAGCTACTGTAGTGTAAGATAAGTTAATCAGTGATAATGTGCACGGGCATGTCCCGTAATGCGAAAGAAAGAGTCCTTGTGCTGTCGTTTGTATATAGGAAAGTGACCGTTTCAAAAACCATAAGAAAGAAAGGAACCAGGGGCCGTGGCTGCAGGTACGGGTGGGGGAGGAGCGGCTACGACGGCAAATCGCCCTGTTGCATCAACGTAGTCGAGCATGTACTCTATGCAGGTTGGGTCTGATAGAAGCTTGGTTATGTCGAGTGCATCGCGGCCCAGCTTGATGAGTAGCGGCTGTGGGTGTCGTGTGTGCCAGGCATGCAGGCATGACAGCAGGAAATGCCATACAGATTCCTCTTTCCGGTTGCAAGCCGGACATAGTGGGGTGCCTACCTTCCCCATGGTGAATAGGTGACGCTGGAGCTGAGCGTGTCCAGTTCAAAGTTGCACTAGTATGGTGGACTGCTTCCGGGGCAGTGTGGCTGCGATTTTGCGGTAATCCGCTGACGGGGCTTTGGGGTCGATTGCGTGAAACCTGTGGTATCTGGGTGAGTCAGCTCCCTTGAGGTGCTTGTTGTGGGCTATTTTCATTGCTGATTTGCTGATGGGTAAAGGTGCGCGGAGTAGCAGGGGGAGTGCTTGTGCTGGGCTGCTGTGTCCCTTCGCAGCTTGCTTGGCTAGGTCATCGGCGATCTCGTTACCCTGTATGCCTTTGTGACCTGGGATCCAGTACAATTCTATGGGCATGGCATGCCTTGGTGCTGTTTGACCACATCGTGCATCTGCTTGAGGTAGTGGTTGACTAGGTATTGTCCTGGCGCACTCTTGAAACTGCTCATCGGCTTGATTGCGGCTTGGTTGTAGGGCTGCACACCATCCGTATTATGGCTATGGCTGTATAATGTACAGCAAGTTGACGGATATGGCAGACTGTATACCGTCCATATGATCAACACCTCACCCCCTCTGACGGTACAGTACAGGTACTGTACCGTCCGTATTACAGTTGACGGACCCATAGGGCTGATCTATTATAGCTTGGCCTAAACTTAGATCATTCACCGGCTTCCTTACTGCACACGACTGGCGGCAAAACTAAAATATTGATAATATCACACCCAGCCGCTCGCTCCGGTGTGTGCGTGCGCGGCAGAATGTCAGCAGGGGTGAACGGGAGCGTGAACGCCATGTAAATGGCCTGCCTACCAGCGGTAGTGCCCATCTGCCAATGTATTTTTGGGCTCAGCTACAAGGTTTTCGTTTTTTTTTTTCCGAATGCATGCTGTATATGCCGTACATGGCCGTATTTTTACAGTATCATATGGCGTCAACCCGTACCATATACCGTACCATCAGCAGTGCACACAGACCTTTGACGGTATGGGTTCCATGGCTGTAACATGGCACCGTACAGCTGTGGTTGTACAGCACGGTGTGCAGCCCCACTTGGTTGTCGATGGCTGTCGATGTGTCTTCTAGAAAGCTGAAGTCTTGGAGGATGGTGGCTGATAGTATCAGTCCTACTAACTCCGCTTCGTAAATTGTGTGATGCACATCAGTACCTAAATGGTATTGCAGTGCCTTGCGCTGTGTCCCATTTATAGACAGTGCCGCTGCTGTGCCTCCTCCCCCCTCCATGCTCGATCCATCTGCATAAATCCTCACTGTGTTGTGGTTGTTCTTATCGTACTCGATGGCCTGTTTCTTGTCACTGGTCACCACGGTTAGCATAGGCAGCATCCAAGTTGGTTCATGGCGCATCAGCCGCATAACTTCCATGGTGCCAGGCCGTAGCTTGTGGATGTGTAGCAACTCGTGCAGTGGGGATCGGTGTTTCCGGATGTATGGAGCTGCTTTATGCAAATGTTGGTGCAGT
The DNA here is from genome assembly GCA_015179125.1 of Gautieria morchelliformis. Classification (NCBI taxonomy): domain Eukaryota; kingdom Fungi; phylum Basidiomycota; class Agaricomycetes; order Gomphales; family Gomphaceae; genus Gautieria; species Gautieria morchelliformis. Next base: position 6,738 of record WHVA01000597.1, on the reverse strand, counting down.
GGGTGGTCGGGAAGGAGCGATAACATGTGTAGTGTCACGTTGTACGTGTGCTGGTCGAGCCATAGTTTGATAGGAAGGAGGTCGGCATGGGCGTCCAAGAGGTCAGTGGGTGTGGAGCGGAGTGCCCCGGTGATGTAGAGCGAGGCCACCCTTTGCACTCTCACTATTTTGCTCGCCATACCTACTGACCCTGTGGCTTTCTTGTCCCCTGGTTCTTTGCGCACTGGTGTATGCCATATGTCCACAGCATACAGCATCTTTGGGATGGCTATGCTGAGGTAGAGATGCCTCATGTTATGATATGACATTCCTTTGGTTGGCTTTGCGAGGCGACGGAACTGTATGACCCAGTCAGTCCCCTTTGTGACTGCGTGAGCTGCATGCTCTTTGAATCTAAGTTCTTGATCAAGTATGAGTCCTAGCAGCTTGTGTGTGGGTGTAGGAGAGATGACTATGCCGTTTATGTCTATGGGTCGTTGATGGAGTGGCACAGTCTTTCCCCTGCGCATGGGGTCCGTCTCCTGTTTTCTGGTAAAGCCCATCAGCTGCATTTTGTCAAGCTTGAATTGTGAGTTATGCTCCCATGACCAGTCGTAGGCTCCCCCTGATCTGTTCATCATACTCGCAAGTGTCACATGTGACTGGTTGAAGGTTGCACCTGCTGCTAGGTAGGTGACATCATCGATAAATGCTGGTGCCAGTTCTCCATGGTTCTCTCTAGCTACCCGATGGGGTTATGGGGGAGTTGACAGGGAGCTGCTGGTACTTGACGGCGAGCCTGTGACGGTGGGAGTCGAGCTAAGCGAAGAGGCGCAATTGAAGAACAGGGTCGGTGGATGCTTCGACTCCTGGGGCAAGTTCATATGGAAGACGAGTGCCGAACCAAGAGAGGCTGAAGTGTCTGTGGTGCATGGTGTTGTCGATGGTGCAGCGTGGCAAGCCGCCTATTATGAATCAGCATAACCCGACCAAATTCGACTTGCCTTACCAACAATGGGAAATAACAAAAATAAAAGACAGCCCACCAAGTCAACACGAGCAACGAAAACGGTCAAAGAACCTCTAAAGGAACTGTTACCTGACCTAGCGGGAATTCAGGGCAAAGGTCAGTTTATATATAATGATGCTATTTCAAGCTCACCAGTTATTTGGAATCTGTTCAAACTACTAGCACTTCTCAACCGAAACATCAGGTAGCAAAAAAAGTAACTTTTGAAGACTTAGAATTGTCAGGGTCTTCATATGAGGAAGAGACCCAGCTGGCTCAAAGTGCATCCAAGTCCAAAGCCAAGCCGAATGACCCTAATCAAGACTCAGAGTCTGAAGAGTTAGTAGATGTGGCAGTTCCCAAACAGGTAAAGGATATTGAGGAACCTGGTATGCCATCAGATTTTTCATTTATAATTTGATGCTCATTTCACGGCCTAGTAATTATCTTGCGTGTTCTGGATGGCACTGAAGCCGAAGGGTTTGTTGAGCGTGTGAAGCTTCCTGCCAATGCCAGTTACAAGAAGGTCGAGGAACATATCTTCAAAGCGATAGGGTGCTATGAAACAGTGAAAAAGATGCCGCACCTAGCTTACTGGCTCAAAGGTGTGCGAGATACACACCTTTCGAAACTGGCAAAAGAAGAGGACTGGGACAACCTCAAGGATGATGTGAAGGGCGCTCAGGCAAGGAAGAAAAAGGGCCATGCCAGTGGCGTGGAAGTAGACATCGTTCTGGATGAAAGTGCACATGTGCGTGTGACTTCACATGGCAGCCACATCTGATATTATAAGAATTATAGTACATCGCATCACTTTGGCATACACTTTCCAGGAAAAGGGACAAAACTGTGACAAATGGTGCTGGCAAGGGCAAAAAGAAGAAAGCTCGTATTCAGGACTTGAATGCCGATTCTGACACTGAAGGATCTGAGATTGAAGAGCATGAGCTACTGACAAAATGGTAAAGGGATTTCATGGAGGCGTTGAAGGCAGAGTATTCAAACTGTGGCAAACCGGCATGTACTTCAAAAGTCTGCAAACTGAATAAGAACGGAGAGCACACGCATTTATCATGGTGCCAACTCCAGTCCTGGGTAACTGTCAGGGGACACCCTGTTTTCCATTTCCAGTTCCGACACCACACCCAGTTCCGACTCCATTTCCGACTCCGGTTCCGGTTCCGATTCCATCTCCGCATCCGCTTTCGGGAACGATTCCGCTTCTGGGAGAACTTCCACCAGTTCCGTTCGCCTTGCCAGTTCCACTCCAATTTCCGACTTCCGCCCCGGAACAGTGTCGGAAATCAAGCGACTCGCATAATAGGTGGCATCAAGGGTCGATCAAGGGTCAGGGGGATGCAGGGTTGATGGCGGGTGCCAAGCGTTGTCCCTGGCTGCGCAGCGTAGTATAATACGGGCTCGCTGACATTGGGGGTCCTTAGACTTTTCTCTTTGGATTTCCCCTTGTCAGGTGAGAACCCCCTCTCTTGTATGCTCTGTTCATTTATACATACTTTGGATTTCCCCTTGTCAGTTGTGTGGTAGTGTGATCTCCACGACTAGCCAGGGTTGCCCTTACAGTAACAGCCTTGGTGAGTACAACCTTTGCATTTATATGTATTACTCGCTGCTAATAATGCGAATTTAGGTTTCTAACATTCACGGGGTCACTCTGAAAGTCCCTCCAAACAATGCTCACTTCGAAGATTTCCATTATCGCAAAGACTCTATTCAAAAAGAGAAGACCGATGAAGGGTCAATGCCGAACCTGCCCAGCGTGGCATTGGGTCTTCAAGGATCATTTCCTATGATGTTCCCACCAATTTACTATCAAATGTTTGCTCAGAACATGGTCCTGAACCACCCTGTTACTCCAGTCAATCCTGACAAGAGACTGGAACAGTTGACCCCTGCGACTCCCGGTGACATCACTTACCCAAGCATCGAAGAGTTTCTTGATGATGTCTGTAATTGGCCTGAGGCTAGGGGGCGGAACATTGACAAATTCAAATGTAAATTTGAAGCAAACAATGTTTACTTCCTAATGGAACTGAAGGAGGTGATGGCTGATGTGCTCATGGCCAACATCGGGATGTCATGGGGTGACACGAATTTCATCAAAGGAGCGGTTAGGAAGGCTATAAGGAAGCTTGCTACGAAGGTGTGAGAGGGAGGGAGGCAAGCAGAATTATGCCAGTAGGACACAATAATTAGATTTACTATATACATCAAAAAGAACAATTTAGAGAATTAGGCATATTTGAGATTGGCAGCCTTAGTACCATCTGAGGCAGCGCATGGCACATTATTGGTATTTACACCTGTTTGCAGTACGCAAGGCGCGCGTCAGGTTTGCCTCCGTTTTAGCGCGCAAGACTCGAACATAGTTTCTGCTCGGATTGCCTTGAGATTTTGTACCTGAACATAAGTTGACCATAGCTAGGGCACAGAAGTATGAAATCCAAGTAAAACAAACTTTTGAGTTTTGGATTTTTGGCCACTAGGCTGGGTGGTCAAACACCCTTCTGTGAGCATCCAAAGGTTTGCATTACAATGAATAACTACATATTCTTCATGTACCTCCAGATAGAATAATCGATAGTCATTGTTGTCGATACTTAGCTAAGACTTTGAAGTCGAAGTCTTTGTTTCGGGAACTTCCGGAAACACTGTACGTCAATGCCTCGCCCTCTCAACCCTCATCCTGTTCGCCGCCATTACAGCAAGGACTTGCGGGATCGGGTTATACACCAGAAATTCAAGCTTCAAAAGACATCAACTCAGATTGCCATTGATCTTGACATGTCATTGCGCGTTGTTCAGCGCACAATCAAGCTCTGGCGCGATATTGGAGATGTTGTAACAGAGCCAAGACGGCTCTCTCGTGGTTCAAAGATGTCGCCAACTCAGATTGAAGTAAGCTGTTTGTACCTGGGTTTAGCTATCACTTATTTTATAATAGTTTCTTCTCGCGCTTCTTGAACGCTCACCTGACCTTTACCTTGATGAACTCGTTGAAGAGCTAGAAGTACAGCATGGCGTTACAGTAAGTATTTCAACTGTATGGAGGACACTCCATAATCTTGGTTTGCAAAGAAAAAAGGTGAGTTGTTAAATCCTGCAGGAGCACACAATCCTTATTGCTTCCAATCCAGCTTTCCCGGGCAGCAGCAGAGCACTGTGAAGGTTCATGGACAGCTTTCCAGTTATACATCGGTGCTGAGCCACCCGAACACCTAGTTTTTACAGATGAAAGTGCGATAGATCTTCGCACGACTTACAGGCTAATGGGATGGGCTTCTAAGGGCTGCAGACCTCGTGTTCGGGCATGCTTCCAAAGAGGCGAGAGGTGACGGTCTGTATATAATTCCCTTTTATGTATCACTGACATTGATTTAGGTTTTCAATCCTTCCGGAACTATCACAAGATGGCATTATATATAGTGACATCAAGTTGGGCGCATACGATGGTGACGCGTTTCTTGCGTTTCTTGAAGGTCTGTTAGAGGTCATGAACCCTTATCCGGCACCTCGAAGTGTTCTCGTCATGGATAATTGCGCCATACATCACGTACCTGAGGTCAAGGTCCTGTGTGCCAAAAGGTATCTTACCGACTGTCCGTTTGCGCAAGCAGTGTCTAATAATGTTGTATGTTTGCAGAGGAGTCAAACTAGTATATCTTCCGCCATACTCGCCCGATCTCAACCCCATAGAAGAATTGTTTTTGTTTATCAAAGCTCACCCCAGACGTCACGGTGCTGAGTTCCGCGCCTGCGTTGCAAGTAAAGAGAAGGCCTGACCATTCATGTTTCTGTATGAGGCACTGGATCAGATTACGTCGAGACATGTGCAAGGATGGATGAAGGACTCGGGTTATCTGTAGGACTGGAGGATATGCTACTGTAGGACTGGAGGATATGCTACTGTGGGAAGCATGAGTCTGTAACTGCAGTGTACTTGATTTTTGTTGTAGCTCACGTTACCTGAGCAGTATATGACGAGTTTTGGTGTCATTAGTGTTTCACATCCTGTGAGGGATATGATCGTTCATATCCAAACTCCTCGAAACCTTGCATTTGCTATCCAACATAGTACATGGATATTCAAGAAACCTCAAATAACAGTATACAGTAAGCCATCAATCAAATTCCTCAAGGGGGACTACAGCATTGTTAAATGGTTCATAGCACTCTGGGGAGCTACACATTTTACTGCCTTCTGAGCTTTCAGCAATGCTATTGAGTCCATCATGTCCTCCTTGTCCCCCAATTCTTCTTTGTTTGGGAAAAGGCGACTGCAATTGGTGAGTGTTAGTGACGTTCATCTTGCAGAAATGGCATACCTATTCCACCAGTGCAGCAGTTCCTGTACCTCTTCCTCAAATCCGGGTCTTCTAAAAACTTCACCGGTGCCAGAAAAACTGGGTGTTATCGAATGAACAGCTGATCTTTTTATTCGTCTCCTCCGAGGATAACGCGAATCGGGTCTGGGTGAGGTAGAGACCAGATCAACGGTAACCAGCGATTGTCAGGCCTTTTCTCACCTGTGTTGTGACATATGCCAGAGATTGGCGAGTAACCTGTAGCATGTCAGCCAGTCATAGACAGACAGGCATCGACTCGTAGAAGCCAAGGACGTACCCGACTTCCGTGTCCTTCTCGACATTCATGGCTACTGTCTGGATAGTCTCGACAGTTTCATCTTGCTGCTCAACGAAAGGAGCTTCAAGCAAAACTGGAAGATATTTTGTCGAGCCGCGGGATATGATGGTTCATCTGTAATGGCCTGTTGAGAAATTTCCTCATCTTCCTGTGGAATGGTAATGGTGTGAGGTTCATCCCCCATGACAAGGAGTGCCTCCAGAACTAAGAGATGAGGCGCTAACCATTTGGGGACGACGGAGGTCTCATTGTCAGCGTTAAAAGGATGCGCTAGCAGCAGAGCAAGCAAAATGTCCATCAGTTCCTTGGAGGTGTTGGCAGGCAGTTGGGTCTCCAATGATCCAACCTCATTGAGAACTAGTGCCAGCAAGCGGCAACGAACAGCAAGGGGTTGCTCGTGGATCTCATATGCACCCGGCGAGAAATATTTGATATCTTGAATAATGAGAGGTAGAGTTCGTGATGAGTATCCATCTACAGGCCCAATGAATGTGTTCTTGACGTCGAAAATAAGCGACGGATGTTCGTCTAGAGACGAAGAGCGCCTCGACCGACATCTTCCTTGACTGATTCTCATTGCTCGCCAAGCCCTATTCACCATTGCTCTGAGGTCTTCGCAACGGTTACCTCAGGTGTCATGTCCTCAGGTTCGACACGAGTTGATGCCACATTAGTGTCAACTACTGCAGTCATCTCGGTATCAGTCGGGGTGTCACCGACGCTGACCACAGGCTCTGCTTCGACACCTAAAGGTTCGTTTGAAGCCGGAGGGTCGAGAGCAACATCTTCGGAGTTGGCGTCATCTGGATCCACGTCAGGTGGGAATGGCAATGGTTGTGCTAGAAGGTACTCAGTGGCAGCGGTGACATTATTGCGCATTCGAACCAATGCACGTTCCATGGAGCACGCGGAAAGCCCATGTTGCACAACTGTTGTATACCATTTTCATTGGCCCACATGGCGGTGAAGGAATTGGAACCCCACTGACGTAGGCAAGACAGCGGGAGCAGACTCGCCTTTGGGCTCCTCGTTCTCGCCAGCCATGAGCTCTAGCATGGTGGACAACAGATTTGCAGACGCTCAGTGGC